>CABHPQ010002224.1:40511-51734 GCA_902168405.1 Peromyscus aztecus | reverse complement strand
TTTTTTTTTTTTTTTTTTTTTTTTTCGAGACAGGGTTTCTCTGTGTAGCTTTGCGCCTTTCCTGGAACTCGCTTGGGAGACCAGGCTGGCCTCGAACTCACAGAGATCCGCCTGCCTCTGCCTCCCGAGTGCTGGGATTAAAGGCGTGCGCCACCACCGCCCGGCCCCAAAAATTTTTATTTACTGTTTTTTGTGTGTAATATGTATCCTGGGACATGCATGCGCTTGTAAAGGACAGAGGGCAGTTTGTAGAGTCCGCTTTCCCTTTCCCCCTTTCTGTGGGTTCCAGGGACAGAACTTGGGTTGTGAGGCCTGTACAGCAAGTGCTTTACCCACTGAGCCATCTTGCCAGCCTATCTTAACCATTTTTGACTGCTCAGGTCAGTGGCATTAAGAACATTTGTATGTTGTGTAAAACCATCACCGACACCTACACCTAGAGCTCTTTCCATTTTGCAAGGCTGAACATCTGTGCCCGTTGAAAGTGATGCTTCCAACCCACTTCCCTCAGCCCTGACACTAGCATTCTAGTTTTTAGTTTCTAGGAATCTGACAATAACATTTCTCCATTTATGATGAAATTGTTTCCCCTGCACCATGTCTTCAAGATAACCACATGTTAAAACATCTGCCTGATTTTCTTCCTTTGGAACACTGATAGATTCCGCAGCCTGGACATACCACGTATTGTTTACTTGTTTATCAATGGATGCTCGACTGGATCCCACCATCTCATTGTCTTGAATATATTCTGCAGTGACTCGGGGTGTACTAGTACCAGTTTGAGTCCCTGTTTCAGTGTGTATATTCAGAAGTGGAGTCAGGGGATCACGTGGGCATTCTATTTTTCATGTTTTGAGGGCACCCTGTACTGTGTGCCACTATGTGGTGACACTTGACGCCCCCCCCCCCAGTGGTTCACAGGATTCTGATTTCTCTACACCCATACCAAGAATTTTTTATTTTCTGGTGTTTTAGATAGTAGATATCCTAAAGGGTGAGACATGGTGTACCTCATTATGGTTTTGGGGTGTCACTGCTATTAAAAGTCCTGTAGATGATTCTGACGAGCAAATGGGAACCATGGCCAGGGTGAGCTATGGATGCATCAGGTATAAACCACAGAGGTTCTGCCCTGATGTGGCACACTGACTCCATCATCCAGAAAAACTCAAAGAAACAGCCTTAGATTGAGCACTAGACAGGTATGAATGAAATTTGAGAAAATTATTCACCTCCCATGCTGGTTTCATTTGTTTCTGAATGGAGATGACAACATCTTCTCTTTCTTTTCCAGGCACACAGTGTTTGAGGCACGCGGGGTGAGGGAGGGGGGATGTCCAGAGACATGCAGTCTCACCTCCTGTCTCTAGAACTGACAGATAATGGAACTGGGCTGAGGGAGAGTCGCAGATTCTTTTTCCCCTTCCAGAGTTGGAACCGCCAGGTTCTGAGTCATCCTGCCCATGCCCATCCACTCCTTTCATCTGTGACACCACCCACAGAGGAAAAGGAGGACTCTTACAGAGGCAGAGATGTACACAGTCAAGCATGGTTAGGTCCGCCTCCAGCTCCCTCCCCAGCCACGGCCCTTTCCAGCCAGACGGTAGGAAGCAAGATGTCTGTTCCCCGGAAAAGGGAAAGCACGGCTGTCTTTGACACTGTTCTTCCTCCCAGTTGTGACCCCTCTTATTTCTGTCATGCCTCCTCTTCTGTCACTGCGCCCTCGTGACTAAGATCCCACTGCGTCCTCTGTGAAGAAGCAGAGCGGCTGCACTGATTCAGACCCAGGACAGGGTATGGTACAAGGTCTCCTGCTGTGGGATGTTCTGTATGACAAATATGTTAATAAATAAAGCACTGATTGGCTGGTAGCCAGACAGGAAGTATAGGAGGGACTAACAGAGAGGAGAATTAGGGGAACAGGAAGGTGGAGCAAGAGACACTGCCAGCCGCCGCCAGGACAAGCAGCATGTGAAGATGCCGGTAAGCCACAAGCCACATGGCAAGGTATAGATTTATAGAAATGGGTTAGTTTAAGATATAAGAACAGTTAGCAAGAAGCCTGCCACGGCCATACAGTTATAAGTAATATAAGCATCTGAGTGATTATTTTATACGTGGGTTGTGGAACTGCTGGGCTTGGTGGGACCTGGAGAGAAGCTCTCCAGCAACAGTCTCCTTGTGGCCCAAGGTCACTGTTTCCTGAACAGAAGTCTCAAGTTGCAGCAGAGTCTTCCCTTTTACACCCTGGGAAGAAAGTCCTGGATTGGGTAAAAAGGAAAACTGAGCAAGCCAGTAAGCAATGCTCCTCCAAGCTTCTGCCTCAGTTTTTACCTTCAGGTTCCTGCCTTGAGTTCCTGTCCTGATGTGTGATATGTAAGGGAGAAATTGAGGTATGCTGTTGTAAGGAACCCATATTGCATGTGAGGGTGTGTGGTACAGCTTTATGTAAAGATGGGTGTTGGAATAATCTTTTTGTACACTGTGTGAAGATGTGTCTCTGGTTTACCTCACCTGCCTAAGGCACCTTATGATTGGTTTAATAAAGAGCTGAATGGCTAATAGCTAAGCATGAGAGGCTAGGAGGGTCTTCCAGAAAAAGATAGGATCTATGGGAAAGAGTCTGAGGCTGGAGATTTGCCACTCAGACTCGGAGGAAGTCAGATATATGGTACTGAGGAAAGGATATGAGTCATGTGGTAGAATGTAGATTAGTATAAATGGGTTAATTTAAGTTTTAAGAGCTAGTTGGGAACACGCCTAAGCTGAGACCAAGCTTTCATAATTAATAAAAAGTCTCCGTGTCATTATTTGGGAGCTGGCTGTCCAAAGAAATACCTGTTATAGATGGGCTTAGCCAGGTGATCAAGGCACACAGCAATGAAGATAAAAACACATTGACTCTGGGTGCTCTCAATAGAAAGGATGCTTAATTTTGATCTTGACACAATGTAAAATCAGCTGGGGGGGGGGCTTGATGAGGGACTGTCTAGACTAATTTGACCTGTGGTTATGTCTGAAGGATTTTTAAAAAAATAATTTTTATACAATATATTCTGATCACAGTTTCCTCTCTGTCATCTCCTCCCATATCCTTCCCAGCTCCTCACCCATGTAGATCCACACCTTCTTTCTCTCTTTCTTCAGAAAACAAACATGAAAATAAAACCAACCAGAATTTTTTTAAAAGAAAAAGCACAAGAGAAACATACACACAGACACAGACACACAGACACACAGACACAGACACACAGACACACATACACACACACACACACACACACACACACACACACACACACCACATACATCCTGTAAAAACACAAAATTGGAAACCATAATATACAAGCAAAAGACAATAAAAAATTGCCCAAAACGAAGCAACATGAGACAAAAAAAAAATCTGCAAAAATACTTTTGAGTTCTTTTTGCAATGGTCATCTGCTAGGCATGGGGACCTCCTTTAAGTGTGATTTGCACACTCAATGAGACACCATTGGAGAAAACTGCTTTTTCCTTTGCAAGTAGTTGTCAATTGGAACTGGTTTCTGGGTTAGAAATGGAGCTTGTGTCTCCTTCCCCACCTCAGTGCTGGAACGCCATCTGACTTGGACCTGTGCAGCCCTGTGCATGCTGTCACAGTCTCTGTGAGTGCATGTGCGTGTCAGTCCTACTGTGTCTGGACGGCACTGTTTCCTTGGTGTCCTCCATCCCCTCTGCTCTTGAAAGCTTTCCTCCTCTTCCTCCTCAGTTCTCTTGAGCTCTGAGGGGGAGGTTTGATGAAGACATCCCATTGAGGATTGAGTACTCCAGTCTTCTATGAAGGATTTTTATTTAAAGTAGGATTACCTGAGTAGAAAAACACAGCTGAGTGTGGTAGAACCATTCACGGCCTCGGTCCTGGACTGAATGAAGTGAGGGACTGAAATGAACACCAACATGCACGTGTTAATTCACTGTTCTCTGCTTCAGCCTGAACTGCCCCTTAACGGTGGTCTGAACTGTGAGCCAAACAAGCCCGTTCTCCCCTAAGCTGTTCTTCTCAGGACATTTGTCACAGCCACGGGAGACAAAACCGAGACATCACAGTGATGAAAAGGGACTTCACCTAAGTCGAGCGTCTCACAAACACGTAACCCCAGACTAACCACGGAAAAGGTATCAGGCAAATCCAAGCTGGGAGACATCTACAAAGTAATCAATGCTCTCAAAACTGTCAAGGTCAAGGAACACCTGAGAAGCTGTTATCCTTAACCTGGCCTCAGGAGACTGGACTGAATGTGTTAAGACATCCTGGATGGGAACTGTAACGGAAATAGTAGGTAATGATGAAGCCGACCTGAGTGAAGTGTTTGCCTTTTATTTTTAACTTTATTTTATTTAATAAAATTAGTAGTTGTGGTGACTCTCCCAAACCCCATAAGATGGTAATGATAGAGAAAACTGAGTGTGGGGGGCTGTGAGGTTGGAGCTCTGGCTTCAGGAAAAGAGGGTATCATGAGAGAGTGCGAGGGTGAAGAGAACATGAGTCACACGGAAAATCCACGGCAGACCACCATACCTACTGCTGGCAGGCAGACGCCAGCAGGCACGGAAGCACGCGCTGGAGCAGGGGAATGGGCTGGAATGGACCTCCACAGAGACCAGTGCGTGGGCCACACAGGGATAAACACATAGGCCTGCAGATGGAAAGACACAGGCAGGTTGGTCAAGGTAAAGGCCTTGACCACAAGGGTTAAAAACCACACAAAAAGATAGTTGTAGAACAGATTGCATTACTGTCTAGTTTTAGGTTCACCTTCCTAGCCAGCCAAATCAACCTGGCGATCAATGAGGGGGGACAGATATCGCAGCCAGATCGCCCTCACATCCAGAAGTTATAGTTGAATGGATAACACATTAGAGACAGTAACAAGACCTGACTTCCAGAGTTAATGATATAAACAAAGAATTAGATATCTCATATCTCATATTTTTGCCATCATATCTATAACAATTAGCAAAATTGGATAAGTGCTAGTTCGCATAGGAAGCATCGATTTTTTAAAATTGCAGTCTAGTCAGGTATAGTGGTGAACGATTTGAACATGGTATTTGGGGGAGTCTGTAAATCACCCGCTCATCATGTTTGGTCATGGTCACCCAAGCAGACCATGACAAGGCAGAGTGTTCACACCTAGGATCTGACTTCTTGAAATTTGGCTCATAGTTTAAAAGACATTGTAAGATGCATAAGCTTTTTCTGTGCTTTCTGCCTTTTCCTAAACGTGGTCACAGAAATCATTGTTGGGGAATTATGATTAAAATTAGAAATTACACATGCAAAGTGGCTAAATCCATTGTAAGAATAGCTATAGAAGCACATTTTTACCAACTTCACCCAGATGTCTTAAGTATATGTAAATGAGTAGTCACTCATGTCCACAATGCCTTCTGGCCTATTAATACAGTGACCGTGCTTGTTAGAGTGAAATGCCAATCTGCACACGATCTTTTTATTTATATATTTCCTGAACATGCTTCAAAATAGTAACTCTGACTGAGAAAAAAATAGCATACTTTTTATGGCTGCCATTAGGAGATATGTCTTTTCTTATAAAATTAATCCTAGAAAAATACCATGTAAAGCTTTGAGAGGAAAATAAAATAAAATTTCTCTAAACCAGAACATATGTAAATAATTCTTTGAGTGTTCTACACTTGCATTCAAGGCCATTCCTGAAAATATTCAATAAAAAATTTCTCAAGTGAAAATCAAATTTTAAAAAATATCAAAATGAACTGCCATTAATATTGTTCAATGCAGGGAGAAGAATCCGGCGACCAGCACTCTGGGGATGTAACAGTGAGCATACAAACTCTTGGCAATCTGAAGGTCTCCTTCAGGCCGAGACACCCTGACTTTTGTCAGTAAACGGTGTGCTGCCAGTTGACTAGTGAGTGGCTTCGTCATGTTGGCAGGGAATCATGCGTGCCCCGGAACCTGGTAAAGCTTGGTTTGGATAATGGATGGATGTTTGCAAAAAGCTTTTCTGTAGTTCGTGAGTATAAAAGGAAATAAGCATAAGAGTCTCTCCTATGAAACATTTATAACTTTTAAACTTGTTTAAATGCAAAAGAAACAGCAAATTTGAGGTTAACTGGGAAAGTTACTATCTAGAAAAGTGCTTTTATCAAATTCTTAAACTCCGATCTCATAGCCAGAAAATGATATCTTCTTGTCCTCTTCAAAGACAAAATTGTTCTTACACTTACTTGTGTGTTTGCTGAACTCAGCCATTGTACCTGTGATGGTGAAATATTTAATAACATCAGGATGCTGCTGTCTTAGATCACATCCTGTCTGAGCCCTCAGCTTATAGTGCTGTTTCTGTTGTTTTCTTCATTATCCTTAGACATTAATGATCTAGTGCATCATGTCACTGTCTGGGCTCCTCAGATGCTTAATGCATAGTATGGGAAGCCTGGGGAGGCCTCTGCAACCTCTCATTGCTTTGTGTTTTCATTCTGAAAATAAGCGAATGTATTATAAAATCAAAATAGTTAAGAAAAACAGTGGAAGAATTAAATGATCACATGCTACACGGCATGTCTGACAGGCCAGACTTCTTAAAAAGCCTATGCTGTGGCAATCAGCATGCTTCCTGTTACAGGTTTACAACACTGCTCCAGCAGAGTAACGCATTTCAGTGTTGGTAACTGGGGTTTTCGTACTGTTGTCATGCTGGATTTATCACAGACTCAGCACATTAGGACGTCCATCTAGTGTTGTATGTGCATATCTATGACACCAAAAAACAGAATCGTGGTCAACACTCAATCCAACTTGCCTCCCAGAAGCATCTATACCTTTAACTGTAAAAATTCTAATTTGAATTTCTCAACAAGCTGGGGTAGCCTGTCGATAAGCAGAATAATACTAGTTAAGAAAATATGACTGCCCTAACTGTGGGAAAAAGTACAAAGGTTAGTTCCTCCAAAAATAAAAATAGAGCTGTTGGGCATGAGACATGATCTAGCAAGCTTGTTTCTGGATATGGATGTGTGTGTGTGTGTGTGTGTGTGTGTGTGTGTGTGTGTGTATGTATGTATGTACATATATGTATATGTATCTCCAATAGAATTTAAAGCATTGTAAAGAGTTTAATTTTCTTGTTAGTTCTGGTAGTTTTCACTACAGCCAAGACATAGAAGCAAATGTTCATCAGTGGACAGGCAGATGAGAAAATAATGACTACGTTCAATGCAATGTCATCCGGCCTCTAGAAGGAAGGGAGTCCTGTCATTTGTGACCCATGGAGAAAGTTAGGCGATTATGTCAGGTGAGACAAGCTAACCATGAAGGACAATTGCTACATGACGTCACTTGCATGGGAATGGTTTCTGGGGACAAGGAGGAGGGAGAAACGTGGAGGGGAAGTGAGTAGGGGGTTAGCCCCAGTAGCCCATTGGGCACTTCAATAACTGTAGTAAACAGTACTGCATTCTGAATTTAAAAACATGTGATGAGGGATGTGCTTATAAGTATTCGTATCACACTCACAAACTAATGATAATAAAGGGAGAGGAAGCCTTTGGGAGGTGATAAATAGACTTATAACTTAGATTTTGGTGACACATTCACATACATATCTTCAAAGTCAAGTTGTATGCATTGTGTGTATAGCTTTTTGTAGATAAAAAATAACTCATTAAAGTCGTTTTAATAAAAAACACCATGGAAGCCAAACACCAAGGCTGCCTGGGTTCTAAGACAGGACTCCCACTGAAAAAGCACTGACTCCAGGTCTCCTCAGCTCAGCGTTTCTGAGTTTGGGTCTGAATCCCTTTTCCAAGATAAACCTATCAGACTCCGTTCTTTCTACCTGTGTGTCGTCGATGCTATGATGTCCCTGGGCTCTGGAACTTCAGTCATCATAGCAGCACATACATGTGCATGTGTGTATTTAAAACAGTAGTCCTATCTGCCCAGATATTGCTGACCCCTCTTCAGAAAAGGCTTGCACAGAAAAGCACACAAAGTTCCTCAGCCATAGAGCTCACTGGGGCTCTTCCTGCTTACAGTGTCCACTTGGACAGAGAACTCTCAGCTAGGATCAACGCAACCCTTCCTGACATGGTTAGTGTTACCAGAGAGGTGGTACTAGTGCACAGAGAATAGTGGGTGGTCGCAATGCCTGACTTTATGTTCCCTGAGCTGAGCTGCCGTGAGTGCCTCCGATAGACAGATATTAGATCGGCATAAGTACGCATATACAAACACACACGTACAGTTCTGTCATTCATATGCAGACCTGAGCTGGAGATGCTTCTCTTGGCAAAAACACCAGCAGATTCTTTCTCTATGTAGCGTACAATGTAAGAGACTTCAGGAAGCAGGAAAAACATTACTCGCTTTTAAAAACACCCCTCTGTGGCCCCTGGCCCACGTTGTCCTGCCGTCCAACCCCCACCGCCACATACACAGTGTGGCCACTTGGCAGGCACTGTCCAACACATAAAACCCTGGTGACACGGGTCCCTTGAAGAGCTTCCTGCAAGTGGCTGAATTCCAGAGTGACTTGTCAGCCGCGGGAGGGAAAGGTTCACACCTGTTTAAGCACTGCTGACTGATGGATATTCAAAAGCAAATCCGACAGTCACACCCACTCTTCAGGCCTCGGGGAAACCAGATGAGTTCAGGGGCTGAGATACTGTGTTGTTGGAGGAGGGAATTTCCTTCTCTCTCGGTCACTTTGCCTCAGCCCTTTCTCCCCCAAGAGGAGTAAGAGAAGGAAAGAAGGAAGAATTGAATTAAAATGTAATGTTTATAGATGACGGTGGTTTTATTTTTTTCTAAAAAAAAAAAAAAGAAGGCAGAAGAGGAAGAAGAAGATTCCAGCAGGCTCTGAGCAAGGTAGGCACCCATCTGAATACATTGGTAATGGAGGGCTGATTAGTCTGGAGGGCTGCCTACAGGTTAGCAGGCCTCATTTCCAATCTCTGACAGCAATATGTGTCGTTTCATGCTTCATCCTCATTCTCCATGTTCAACACAAACCGGGGTCACTCTATATATGGAAATCACTGTCTCCAGGGCAAAAAAATTAAAAAAGGTGAGATTGCCGCTTTAACCTCGCTGGCCTCAGAAAATATGTTTTAGTCTGATACATTATACTAGTAGGAATTATTTATCAAGAAGATACAAGCTTGATATTTCAGAAATAATGAGATGTTCTGGTTTTGCAGCTGAAATTTTATGGTCCACAGAGCATCAGCTATGAATCCAAGGGAATAAAGTAAACTTGCAATGAGTGATATACACTATGCAGCCAAAGAAAAATGGCCTCAGAGAGAGCAATATGAAACTTAGATCACAGGACCAGGCTTTGAAAAGCTAATGCCCCTTTGTCTCTAGGAGAGGAACTATGTCTGAAGAAATGATAAAGAGAATTAAAAATAAGGCCCCATACTTAGAAAATCTCTCTGACATTCCTTCCTGGTATTTTATTTGGCAAAAGATCTACAGGACAAGGTAATTATAGTAACCATCCCAGTCACAGGTTACACGAGCTACTTACAAATCCACAGCACAGCAATCCGAGGCGGCTCAGGATTTGACTGGTGCCACAACACTGACGTAGAAACAGATAAGAAGCAGGGCAAAATCAAGCATGAGAGTGTGTTCCGGACATGTCAGTTTTGCTTACGTATGTCTTGTCCAAAAAGTTTTAGTGATGAAAGCCATTTGTCCTCTCTTGCTTACGGGACTCAAAAAGGACTCCTTGGAGAAGAGTGGGAGTCTCTTGGCTCCGTTACAGCTCCCCAGCACACAAAGCCAGAGGGAGCTGTACCCACCCCCAAGGCCAGCTGTTTGAAACCATCCCTGGGGAATTCTGGGCCCCTCTGGGAATATTTAGCCAATAAGACTAATCAGAAGAGCTCTTCATTTACACACACAGCTTTGAAAGGCTTGCTTCCCAGCACAGGGTGTTAGCAAATAAATATAAATGATTTTAAACCTCTTGCAAACATAATTACACAAAGTAATAGGCTTACATCAGCCTCTCACAGACCTGTGCATTTACACTCTTATTCAGGGTCACCCAAAGCAAGAGATGCTGTGCTGGGTGATGTACTGGGTATAAACAACAGAATCATCTCTCAGAACACCTAATTTCTTTTTCAGCTGAAAAATAGAGTTAGCAACACTCACTTCACAAGGCTGTTGTGAGAAATGAATTAGTTAACAAGGGCAGAACACGCCAGCATCTATGGTAGGGGACAAGGCTTCATTACAGGCTGTCAGCTGTCTTGTGTAACAATGACAGCCATTGACCCCCTTATCCGTCACAGAACACCTGAGATTTAACTGGTCACATGGCTACATGGTATCAGGACTGTTATACAGCTTCCTGTGCAGCGAAGTGTAGCCAGATGTGGAGCCAGTGGTTTATAGGGAGTGTTGTGCATACAGGTTCCAGGGAGTTTTAGGAATGCGTCATTCACTCCATTCTGCTATACAGCGGGTGGGTATGATGGCTAGTGCTCAAGCAGTCATTTTGGGCCTCTAAGGAAAAGATCTATGCTGAGCAAAGCAGAGAGTCAGAGACCCTGACAACACTGTGAAACTGCATAAGCAGCCCAGATGCGTGGACAACTATGGACTGATTTTATAGAGAGAAATACACCTTTCGTTCAAGTCACTGTAATTTGTGGTTTTCGTCACTTGCAGCAAAATCCATTCTTAAGTGACATACCATCTTTTTTTTCTTTTTAGTGAAGTGTCTACCTTATGTGTATGAATGTTCTACCTACATGGGTGTCTGTGTACTACATGTATTGCTGGAGCCCATTGAGGACAAAAGAGGGCATGCATCAGATTTCCTGGAAATGGAGTCACAGGTGGTCATCAACCACCATGAGGGTACTGGGGGCAAACCTGGATCCAAGACCAGCAGGTGCTCTTAACTGCCGAGTTGTCTTGAGCTAACTCTCCAGTGCCTAAATGTAGTGTGTGTGTGTGTGTGTGTGTGTGTGTGTGTGTGTGTGTGTGCAAGACAGAGGACAGCCTCGGGTGTCAGAATGCTGTCCACCTTATTTTTGGAGTTCATTGGCCTGGAGTTTGCATGAGGCTACACTGGACAGCCAGTGAGGTGCCGTCACTCTCCTGTGTCTGCTCCCTGAGGTGCTGTGATCCTCCTGTGTCTGCTCCCTGAGGTGCCGTGACCCTCCTGTGTC
>CABHPQ010002224.1:0-40501 GCA_902168405.1 Peromyscus aztecus | reverse complement strand
TGATCCTCCTGTGTCTGCTCCCTGAGGTGCCGTGACCCTCCTGTGTCTGCTCCCCAACGCTGGGAATTCAAGTGCTGCGCCTATGCCTGCCATTCTATGCGGGTTCTGGGGATGGAGCCTAGGTCTTTGTGCTCACAAGGCCAGCACTTCACTGGCCAAGCCATCTTCCCAACCCAAATGTCTCTAATATTTTTTATAAGTGGGGATGGTGCCTATTCTGGCCAATGTCTCAAGAACATGAAGCCATTATTGTCAAGACAGACATTTATGTACCAATATTCAAAAAACACTTCTCACACTAGGCATCTGTAAATGGGGGGGGGGGGGGGAACCAAACAAAAACAAGCGCTAGGTTTCATTTTTTAAAATGTTGATGTCCATGGGCCCTGCATTTACCAGACCTGCCTTTATCATAACCTTAGATAAAATGAGTGTCAAGAAGAAAGGGGAGCATCCTCTAAGAAAAACTGGGACAATTTCTATGGAACAATATAGTGGTATTCTATACAAGCTGGAATGTGCAAAGATAAAGACATCCATGGTCCATAAATGATCCTATGAAACTTGCTCATAATCAGATGCATTTTTAAACATAATATCCACATTGTGCCAGATGTCCTCAACAAACACAGCAACAAATATGATTTGGAAATGTGAAAATGTCTATTTTATTATGTATTACTTCTATGACATCATCAGGATTTTATTGGTGAGTACTTTTATTACATATATTACTCTACATTCGATTATACAGCTAATTTTAAAAATTATGCTTTCAAATTTTGTATTTTCTTCCTGATACATGATACTGCTATTGGCTACCTACTCATTTTGTTCACTTCCTTGGAAATTCTAATTTTGTTCAGGCAAAAATATACTCAAATAGTATGGTCTTCAGTTTGCCAGATCCAATAGAGTCTTGTATCATATCTAGTTTTTATTATCAACGCAACACAATCTAGATTCCCCTTGGAAAAGGTAACCCCAGGTGAAGAATTGCCTCCTTCATACCAGTCTGTGGCTATGTCTGTGGGAGCTCGTGTTTGGTGTGGGAGGGTCCAGCCCACTGTGGGCAACACCACCCCTTGCCTTCTTCATACTGGTCTGTGGCTATGTCTGTGGGAGCTCGTGTTTGGTGTGGGAGGTCCAGCCCACTGTGGGCAACACCACCCCTATGCATATATGCCTATGCTATGTCAGAAAGCCAGCTGAGAACAAGCCAGAGGGCTGCAAGAGCTCCTGCTGGAGTTCTTGCCCTGACTTGCCCCGATGATGGACTGGGACACTGTCAGCTGAAATAAACCCCTTTGTCCTCCCTAACTGCTTTTGGTTGGAGTATTTTATCACAGCAACAGAGAGCAAACCAGAATATCCTATGACACAATCTTTTTTCCAATGAGAAATGAAGATCTACACCAGAAATCCTTATTTTCTTTAAAAAAGAAGGCAGATATGATTGACATTGTTGGCTCCATCCTGCTGCAGATGTCAGTGTAGCACGGGATTTACCCAAGGTGACAAGCAAGATAAAAGCCAACACACTAGAGAGGACAGAGCAGGGACGTAGAAAGCCCAGTTTCTTGATAGCGTCACTGAGAAGACGAATGAATGCTCTCAGTCACCAACCTCCAGACTTCTTTTCATGGACGAGAATAATAGCTCTTTACTCATTTAAGCTCATGCTGTGGCGTTTTTGTTGCTTGAGGTCAAAGACTATCTTAACCGATCCTCTCTCAAGCAAATGAGATAAAAATAAGAACCTTGAAGACTTTTCTCAATTACTCTGCACCCCATATGCACATAGATGAAAGCTTAATTATTTCAGTAGACACTTCTGAACTTCACACATGTGCCTCTACTCCCATCCCCAGGGTCCATGAAATAAAATGTAGAAATATTTAAATGTGCAGTCAGTCCGGTGCAGAGAGACTGAAGGCTTCTGTCCTAGTTTCCTTATGGTGGCTGTTACAAAATACCTTCAGGAAGATCAGTTTAGGGGAGGAGGGGGTTGTAGAGCTCACAATTTGAAGTTACAGTCTATCAGTGCAGGAAAGCTCAGGACTGAGAGCTTGAGGCAGCTGCTCACATCACATCACAGCTCACTATAGAGAGAGAATGGATGCATGCTTGCTCACTGGCATCCTTGCTTGTTCTCAGATAGAGCTCTCCAATCATATACAGGCCAGGATCCCCTGCCCAGGGAATGGTGACTCCCAAAGTGGTCTAGGTCTTCTCACATCAATTGATTTATCTATTTTTTTTTTGTGTGTGTGTGTGTTTCAAGACAGGTTTCTCTGTGTAGCCCTGGCTACTCTGGAACTTACTCTGTAGACCAGGCTGGCCTCTAACTTAGAGATCTACCTGCCTCTGTCTTCAGAGTGCTGGGATTAATGGCAGGCACCACCACCACCACCCAGTTCACATCAATTGATTTAATTAAGTCAATCTCCCCCCAGAGATGCCCATAAGCCAACCCAAGTGGACAGTCTCTCACTATCACTCTTTTCCTATATGGCTCTAGGTTGTGTCAAGTTGACAATGAAAGGTAACCATCACAGCATTCTGGGTGGATGAAGAAACTGGATGGATGAAGAACAATAATGATTAGGAAATTACTGGCTATGACTGGGAATATAAAGTAACCACATCTGTTACACCCAGACACTGTCTACAAAGATAGAGCATGCCTCCTCACAGCTTTGTTCCTACATAGGAATTGTCAGCCATGAATCACCAGACATGTGAAGAAAGCCAACAAACAAAGTTAGCAAACAGGAAATCTTATCAGGAGAAAGTAGAGACAATTCAAAGAATAGAAAAACAAAAAACAGAACAATAGAAAACAAATCTGATCTGAATTCTTAGACATCCAGGAAAGTATTGAAAGCAATACTATCATTAAAACCAATAGAGAATATTTGAAATTGGAAGACTTAATTGTTGAAGTAAAATTAACGGATTAATTAAAATTGTTGAATTAAAAATTAATTGTTCAATTAAAAATTAACAGAATAATTTGAGGAATATCTGAAGAAAAAAACATTAAAGGAAAAAGGTAAAGGACTAATTTTGAGATAAGAAGTACAGGACAGAGATCTAAGACATAGAGAGAAGTTCAGGCATGCATTATGAGTTCAAAAGAGTTCTAAAAATGAAAGAGTAGAAACATTGGAGATGAAGAAATTAGCAAAACCACAGTGGTAGCAGCAAAACCATAAGAAGATTCCCAGAGCTGGAGGGAGGCACAGCACTGCAAATCCTACGGGACACTTAGCAACTAGTAGATCACACAGGACATTCCCATTTCAGATGGGACAGTTAGTAGTAATAAGTAGACTGTACAGGACATTCCCATTTCAGGACAATCCTTTAAGAATTGCAGAGTGGCAAGAACAGCCATACATCTAAACTATTTAATGGGAAGAAAAGTAGAGCATTTGCAAAAGACTCAGTTCTAAACTTTCCTAAGTGTTGCACGAATCTTAAAAGTTCTAATTAATAAAAACAAACCTGAAGCCAGGTATTGGGGTGAATGCTGGAAGATCAGAGAAGCAGAACAAGCCACAGCTTCCTCATCTTGCCAGTTCCTCAGCTGATCCTGTTTCCTCAGACTGGATGCCTCTCAGCTGAACTGTGCTGCTCAAAAGCCTAAAAGCTTAACTGGCCTAGTTGCTGGTCCTCATGCCTTTGTGCCTCCTGCCATCACTTCCTGGGATTAAAGGCATGAGTCACCATGCCTGGCTGTTTCCAGTGTGGCTTTAAACTCACAGAGATCCAGATGGATCTCTGCCTTTGGAATGCTAGGATTAAAGGCGTGTGTGCCACCATTTTCTGGCCTCTATATCTAGTGGCTGTTCTGTTCTCTGACCCCAGATAAGTTAATTAGGGTGCACAAAATTTTGGGGAACACAATACCGCCACACATCAGCCTTCTTGTAAGTAATCCCAGATGCTAAGTGGCAATGGGAAATGCTTTCAAATCTCTAAAGGGAAACGTATTTTAATGGATTTCTATATCCTGCCAGTGTTGTGAAGGAAGAAAGAAGATGCCTCAGAAACACAAAAGGCTGGATCTTTGTTTTTGGCCTGTCCTTCTTTAGTAGTTTGAGACTATGCTCCAGTAAAACGGGGAAGCGAACCCAAAGAGCGAAGAAATAGATCCAACCAAGATGTCCCAGGAAGAAAGCTGCACAGAAAATAACGAGTCCAGGCTTGTGCATGTGGATGAAGGGTTCACTAAAGGGATTCTACTGGATGGGTAGAAAGACTAAGAGGTGGGAAGAATGAGATGATTTTCATCTTTGTGTGTGTGTGTGTGTGTGTGTGTGTGTGTGTGTGTGCACCTGCCCTGGATGTGAAGGTCAGAGAGTTAGTCATAACTGTCTTCTCCTCAACATGGGGCCAGGAACGGAACTCAGGCAATCAGGCTTGGCTGCAAGCAGCCTTCCCACCATCTCACCACTGGACTTGGATGATTTGGGAAAGGCACAGAACAAGTAATAAACGTTTCACAGCAGTAAAATTAAAAAAAAATCAACTCAAAGAAGTGAGAGTCTAGCTATGAAGCCAGTAGTCCCAAAAAGTACAGAAAGTCAGTAAAGTTCATGAAAAACGATGAAATTGCATCCAAGTAGAGTGACTGAAAAGCTGAGGCACACCAGGATACCCTGGTAAGGAATACCATTTTTCTTTCAGCCAAAAGAGTCTGTCAACATCTCACAGAGACCCAAAAGCTGTGCAAAGCAAACAAAAATGTAGCAAACTTTACAATAAACCACAGGAGGCAGTAAAGAGGATTTCATCGCCACAATACTTCCTGCGTGGAACTGGGAACATCTTTTTGCAGCTACAGAGAAGGAAGTAAAATCCTATCATGGCACTTATATCTACAGTGAACAATTAAAACACACACAAGCAGAAAGCAGGGCCTGTGAGACGGCTCAGCAGGTGAGGACGCTCGCCGCCAAGCCAGACAGGCTAAGCCTCCCCAGGGACCACACAGAGGAAAGACAGAACTGACCCTCCTGGTTGTTTTCTGACCTGCACACAGGAGTACTCCCCTCCTCACACACACTACATAAACAGTTCATTTCTGAAAACAAAAGAAGCACCTTTTAGGCAACAGAAACTGGGAAGTAATGATTGGGAGAAGACTGAGAGAAGGGAGAAGAGCCAAAGCGCCTTGCCAAGCCCGGAGCCCTGCTTTGGTGTTTCCAAGTGACAGAGGGGAAATGGGAGTCTCAAGGCATTGGTTAACTTATGGAAGGAAGTCAATTAAGAATTAAGGGTGTAGTACACTTAAATATGGAGATGAGAGCTGTAAGTGAAGCCAAATATTGAGAAATGAGGAGATGGGAGAGAAAGGCATCATCCAGGGATTTAGAAACAACCACTAGAGTAATAAAGATGGACTGAAATGATTACCTCGAGTGGGGGATGGGAAGTCTGGACAAGAGTGTATCCTTTCCATTAAAAGTTCTTTGTCCTATTTGATTTTCTTAGCTATGTGCATATATCAATTTTACTTTAATTAAAATTCTTTCCACATAGAAATTTGCCACAGGAATTAAGACAGATGATCAGATTAATTTAAATGAATTTAAAGCAATATGTTATTTGGTGTAAAAATATTTTCATTTATTGAGATCCTTTCCCCAAGGGAAGTGAATATTATTTCAAAGAAATCAATTTCTTCATAAAGGATATTTCTAATCATAACAATATCCAGTTTTTAATTACTTTGTGTTTTTGAACGGATGTCTCTTGGTTAGTTGAATTCAAAGCACTCGGAGTACAGTTGAGGGTTTTTCAGAAAGAAAAGGTTTCTCCAGATACATGGATCTGGTATGCCTAATATTTCTGAGTAAATATTTTGTCCAGTAAAACTTGCCCCCCAAAATGCTCTCTTAAAATTCTAACTGTGCCTTTAGGTGATATGTAGCTAAATGGAATTTAAATTGTTGCTCTTTATGATAATCAGCTTTATGTGTGACCTTAGAACATTCAAATATTCCTTGTTTGAGTACAGAAACACTGACAGCTCCCGCCCAGTCCCCACCAACTCTTCCCAGCAGCTTTCCAACCTCATGCCTGGCAAAGAGCAGCCACTCATGAGGGTTCAGTTCACACAGTCTTTGCCATGTCATAATCCCTTTGTGTTCTCACTGTGCCATGAATATCCACCTGTTGCGGTATTGTTTACATGCCTACTCCACATCAATGGTGACAACAAGCCTGTGTGAGGTTCTTCCTGGCCAGGCCATACCCCATCATGTTAGCAGAAGTCCTGACACCAGACAGCAGCCCCGGTAGTGGTTTTGGATAGATCAGTGCCCTGTTGCATTTTGCTTAGGATGTTGCCATGATTCGAGTGTGAATGTCCTCCCACAGACTCGTGGGCTTTAACACTTAATCGATTCCGACCTGGTAGTACTGTTTTGAATGACTGGAGAACCTTCAAAAGGTGGAGCCTAGCTGGGGGAAATGGATCACTACGTGTTCCTCAAGCCTCATGGGCTATGAGGAACATAGCCTGGCCTGGCTCCTTCCTGAGCTCTCCATTTTCCTGATCTGCTGAGACTTAAGCCACACTGAGACGTCAGTCTCACACTGCTGCTCTCACAAACAGGAGCTGAACCCTGCTGCCCTCTCTACCAGGATGGACTGTATGCCTTCAAACTAGGAGCTTAAATAAGCCCTTCTCTCCAGCCCAGTTCCTGCCAGGAATTTGGTCACAGCAGTGTTAAAAGGAACGAATACAATTATGCACACAATGGCTCATGCGTTGCTTTTTCTAAAGCATTAATACAAATGCAGATTTCAAAGGAGCGATGCTCAGACACCAGAGCTGAACTCTTGTTTAGTGGGGTCACTCACACCATCTTCTCTTGACTTCTCCATTTTCTGTTTTCCTCCCCCATTACTTTCTCACCTCCTTTCTTTACCATCTTCCAACTAAAAATTAAAAATGGATTTAAAATAATATACAATACAACTGTCTGATAATATTGTATACAAACTGTCTTAGTCAATGTTTTATTGCTGTGGAAGACACCATGACCATGACAACTCTTACAAAGGAAAGCATTTGACTGGGAACTGCTCTGTAGGCAGCAGGAAGAGAGAGAGAGAGAGCCACGAGGCCTGACTTGAGCTTCTAAAAGCACAAAACCCACTCTCAGTGACACACTTCCTCCAACAAGGCCACACTCACTCCGATAAGGCCACAGCTCCTAATCTCTCTCAAGCAGCACCACTCCCTAACAACCAAGCATTCAAATATTTGAGCCTATGGAGACCATTTCTAACCAAACCACCACACAAACTAAGATAAAAAATGGCTTAAGGAGTAAGACAATTGTATCGCCACCAGGATGTATATTGATTTTATAAATATTTATTGATCATCTACATGCCAGGGAATGTGCTTGTCATCAAAGACAGCCTGATGGTGGGTCTTGTTCATGTGGAGATCATTGTAATGGAAGACATTTTTTCTTCTCTAATTAAACAGTGAGGTTAGCTCTGAAGTTTCAAAATACAAAGGAAAAGGGAACTCTTAGGATGAGTTGTTTTTATCTTGTGTCTATGTCAAGAAAGACCATATTCCTGTACTGGCTGTGTTAGTTACTTTTTGTTGCTGTGATAAAGCATCAGGATCAAAATTGACTCAAGGAAGAAAGACTTTGACTTACGGTTCTAGAGGGAGAGTCTGCAGAAGCAGGGGAGTCTGCAGAAGCAGGAGAGTCTGCAGAAGCAGGGGAGGCATGGCAGAAGACAGCTGAAGCAGGAAACTGAGAGACCACATCTCAACCTCAGACATGAAGCAGAAAATGACTTGGAAGAGGACTGAGGCTACACACCCTCAAAACCCTTTTCCAATGGACACTTCCTCCATCACGGCTCCACCTCATAGAGTTTCCGTAGCCTCCCCAAACAGTGTTACCAGCTGGGGACCTAGTGTCCAAATACATGAGCCTGTGGAGGGCATTTCTTATTCAAGCCACCACATCTGTATACAGAGAGAGGGTGAGTAGGATAGTTATTACACAAAGGGCCTTGAATGTTCCAACAGTGGATCTGTTTGAGGGTACTGATACAAATGTCATGGAGACCAGTGCCTAGGTTTAATACAAACCTACCAGAACTTTCTATTTTAAATCCCCACTGCACTAACCATGGTTAATGGTTACAGAAGGGAAATATCCCCCTCTGTGTTTCTCCAAGACTTAAAATTGAAATTCAGTCATGTAGACAAAGATATGACATGCATTACATTCCTACAGGTGTGGACTGAGTCATCCTGGTACACCTGAGGGCATGTCTGGAATCACTGAGGATCACTACAGAATGAAGTGACCTATAGCATAATTACAAAAGAGAATTAGAGCCAACTCAGTTGAGCAGGGCCTATAGTGAAAAATGGTAGCAATGATGGTATGGGCTCTTGGACGCCACTGCCAGGAAAGTATTTTGAACACTAAGGAAGCATTCAGCTCCTTGGTCAGACATGGTGCAATGAAAAGGCTGTTAATCCTTGCTGTAGTCTGGAGATGACATTCAGTGCTTTGATTCCAAGGAGAATACCCAGAGGGGGAACATCATCAGCATAAGGAGTCGACTTCATCTTTTACTTGATGGCTGGCTGCTCCATGCCACTTCAGCCCCAAGTCTAGACAAGCTGGAAAGTATTGCTATGTAAGCCTTTGGAGCTCATGACTAACTATAAATTAATCTCTCTCTTCTCTCCCAAGTACTTTCAAACCCTGACTGGGTCTAGAAGAGTCAAACAGAGCAAAGCAAAGCTCAACTCACTTCAGAGATGAGCAAGAAAGGAAGGAGAAGAAAGAAGGAAGAATTCTGAAAACACAAAATGAGGGAGTCTGCTTCAGAAATCATAATTAATATGAGGAGATTGAATTCTTTTTAAACCAAAGGGGGGTTTTGTAGTGAATTAAAGTTATAACCCTGCTACACATGATTTTTAAAAACTACATCTTTAAAGTAACTGCTAGAGAGACAGTGAGATGGTACAGCAGGTGCCAGTCCTGGTGACCCAAGTTCAAGCCCATGGGTCCACACAGTGGAGAGAACTGATCTTCAGATTCGGTGGAATCCTCTTACCTTCACATGTACACCTAGCATGCCATGCACACGCCCACACACATACATGCAAATAAATAATAAAGCCAATAAATACATAAACCACTACTAGCAGCTGAAAATAAAGGCTCAGGAAATATAAACCAGGAAATCAAGAAGAAGAAAAGGGTAATATGGCAACATATTCAGATGAAATTGAATTCCCTGTGAGAACACTGAATGGAACACAAAGGAATGTTCTATTTGGCAAAGGTGCAGTAAACTCTAAATTGGAATGATCTCCAGTCTTTTTTACACCAAATGGCACAGCTATGAAAAGTATGAGGGAGCATTAGCCAGACTATGTGAGAGAAATGGTTCATAATTCTTATGGGGATTTTCCAGAAAATCCACTTACTACCTGAATATGAGATGATACATGGTTTTATAAAGATTTTTGGAAGAAAGCAAACAGTTACAGACAGTTGGATTTTCCCAGGTTGGGGGTGTTTAGGAATTGCTTGACACTCCAACAAGACTGATTCTGATTGGTTGATGTGAAATATAGTAACCATAATGAAGTTATTGTTCATTGGCTGGCTTTCAGAATGCACTTTACTGATACAGAATCATCATCAGTTTATTAGGATATGTATAAACCTAGTTCTGGTGGCGATTTGCTGCTCCAGACAAAGAACAATCAGTTCTTATTTTTTTTAATGTGTGTATATGTGGGAGCATGTGCATGAGATTGTTTGTGCATGTGTGTGTGTGGTGTGTGTGAACATATGCATGTGCACCTGTATATGCAAGTCTATACACACATGTGTGTATACACATGGAGGTAAAGGAGGACACTGATATCCTGCTCTATCATTCTCCACCTTTCTCCCTTGAGACAAGGTCTCTCACTGAACCAGGGCTAGCAGCCAGCAAGTCTATTGATCCTTCTGCCTCTATCTCCCAAGCAGTAGAGTTACCGGAGTGGGGTCAAACCTGGCTGTTCACATGGGTGCTGGGAATCCGTGTTCTGTAAGAGCTCTTATCCACTGGGCAATCTCTCCAGCCTCTCAACCAGTTCCTTCCTAAAAGAAGAGAAAGTTTCATTCTCAGGACCTTGCCTGAAAGAAGCTTAGACTGTAGCACCAGGAAGGAGAATACATGAACAATTGTCATATAAAATGAAGAAGTACATTCTGCAATTAACGTTGAAATTTAAGTCTTGGAATCTGGGCTTGAATGGTAGATATGTAACTTTGGTAAGTCAATGAATACTTCTTGGTGTAAGTTTCTTTAAAATGCTTGGCAGACTCTGTTTGGAGGTGAAAAAGTTGAGAGATATGCAGTGGTCCATGAGACACTGAGGTCTATGGACGGAAAGTGTGATATGGATAAGATGTGAGTGGAGGTGAGGGTAAGTCCTACGCAAAAGGTCTTCAGAATGTTGGGAGAGAATGCAAGAAGGCGGGGAAATCAATGGCCAAGAGCAAGGGGAACAGTCAGGAGTCCACCCAAGTGTCTGACTGCTGCATGTAGCCGCACTATGCTACCATCTTTGCGATTCTTGCCTCATTGGATGTGGTGGCCATGCCCCAGGCTTATATTCAATCCCAAGTTCCCCACTGGTAGGAGAAGAAGCGAGGCTGGGGTGATCTGTGATGATAAAATGCTGATTGTCTATAACTGGACTGAATTTTCAGATTTGTTCTTCCTGCCAAAGCTTTTGATTCTCTGTCCAACAGCATTTTATGAGGGAATCAGAGAGGGAAACACATGTACACACACACACACACACACACACACACACACACACACACACACACACGTGCAGAAAGAAAATTTCCTCACAAAACAGAAACAGTATTTTCAGAATTTACTCTGCTTTCAGACTCCTTCCATCAAGCCTCTTATTCATTTTGATTTATTTCCATCCATAAGCAGACTAACGCTTCTCTCTGCTTTTATTGTTCTTCAAGAATAGGTTTTCTATTGGAGGAAATGATGTCTGTACGACCACCACTTTGCCCACTGCAGATCTTTATTAATCTGCAGCCGCAGAGCAGGCTTTTAGCAGCGAGCACTTTTGATGGGAATTGAATTTGATATTACATTATGGGTATAGGGCACCTCACAATAGACTGTGTTCTTTCTTGTGACTGAGCACAATCAGAGGGACCCAATTAAATAATTTAGTGCAATAATGGAGGACAAAAGAGTATGAGGGCTTAGAGAGAGGGCTCCAGCGTCTGCATTCTCCCTTTTCTGTATCATGTTAATTAATTTGCCTCAAAACTAAAAGAAAGAACACAATGTGGAAGAGCAGAGCTCTCCTACAAGATGGAGATGCTATTTTCATACAGCTTCTACAGCAAATGGGTTCTCAGGGAAATGGCAGTGTACAGGTGTCTTAGGGCTGTGGTAACAAAGGGCCCCAATCCTGCTGCCTTAAGACAACAGACATATGTCCCACAGTGCAGGACTAGAAGTTTGAAATAAGGCATCAGCAGAGCCATGCTTCATCTGAGATGCTGGGTAGAGCCTCTCTTTGGTTTGGTCCACCTTCTGGTGGTGGCCAGCAATTCTTGGCACCTTGACTTGCAGCTTCAGAGCCTGCTCTGTTGTCAGCCTGCATTTCCCCCACGTGTCTCCATCTCCCCCGCCATTCTCCTTCTCTAAGGACACCAGTCATAAAGAGTAGAGCTTGTGTCATACTAATTAGATTGTACCTGAAAAGGATGCATCCAAGGTATTGGGTTAGGAAAGAAACACACCTTTGTGTGGGGACACAATTTAACTACCAACAGCAATCTATGCATTCCCATGTAAAGGTTTCTTGTGTTGACTCCGAATGATCCTTTGGTTGATTCAGGTGACAGCACTGTCTGTGCGGATGAGAAGAGAACTCCATGGTCCCCCAGGTGCCTTACAGTAAATGGTATAGCTTTACAATACGACTGTGAGCGGAAAAGTGAACACATCAGTCTAAGATACAGTGACCCGGATGGAAAATGGCATGGTCACACAAAGAGTACACTGCGAATCCTGATCCTCAACTCTGACTCGTCTGAGGCTGGTTTTGGTACACTAAGAACGGTCACTGTTCCTGTAATGTAGTTTACTGTGCTGGGAGAGCCAGCTGGGGATGCTCAACTATGACATGTTCATGTATCACTTCTAGTCCCAACGCTCGCCCACAGAAGCTCGTGCTGGGTTTCTGGGAAACACGGAAAATTCTACATCTAAGAGACGATAATGCTAAATGGAGGAGGAGGTAAAGTTTGCTACATAGTGTAGTTATCATCCGCCTGCTCCAAGCAATTCAGTGGACAAACTCCCTGTTATCTAGGACCTACAGAAGTGACATCTAGATGTACAGCTTGCCCCAAGAATGTCTATTTCTAAAGCTTAGCTAATTGGACGGTTATTGTGTATGAGCAGCAGAGGATGAGCAATAATTTGTACAGAGGCTGAAGCTTGCTCATTAGACTAGGCCAGCTGGCCTGGGAGCCCAAAGAACCCACCTGTTTCTGCCTTCCTGGTGCTGGGATTATAGGAATGTGCCACTACATCTAGTAGCCTTTTTATATCGGTTCCAGGAATCAAACTCAGGTTCTTATGACTACAAAAGCAAGACCTTGACTAACTTAGCCGTCTCCCCAAACCCTTGTGTAGCATTTTATTGTGATGAGATATTCAGAGCAATCGTTTCCAGCATCTTTGAGTGCACAGTGTAACAGACCTCTTGGCTCGAGGTACTGTGTAACTGCCACCATCATCCAGTCCCAGAACACTCTCACCATCCCACATGGAAACTCCATCATCATCAAGTGACTGTCCCAAGCCCCACTTCAGCCCTGTCACCACCACTGTCTGTCTTTGTGGTGACAGTGAAGGTGCTGGCTGTGGAAAATGCTGCCTTGACTTTCGCAGTGGTGCAAGAGAACTTTCTCATCTCCAAGTTACTCTGGTGTTTGAGTGGAGAAAGAATTGCCCTTCCCCAACCGTCTGTATAATTGCAGTGTTGGGGGAGAAGACAGGGTGGCGGTCAAGGGGCTTAAGAGAATCCTGTGCTGTCTAACATGGAGTGAAGTCAGAGAGCGTCACAAACTCAGGATGCTGGTAGCTCTTGACTCTGAGATTCCCAAAGTGGGAAGCATTGCACCCAAGTCTGGAAAGTCAGTGGAGGCTGGGAGAGGGAAGCTAGAAGTGGACCAGGGCTGCCTAAGCATTTGGGGGGAAGTTATAGGCTCTCTTTAAAAAGTAAGCTAGACAATAAGGCATTTTTTTTTTCCATTTAGGAAGGCACCTCAATGCTACCATCTATTTCAAGAAATATTTACCTTGAAGTCACCACCCTTGAACTTAGGCCATAACATGTGCTAGGCCACAACATGTCTGTGCTTGTGGTCACGTGCACAGAGGACAGCTTCAATCTAGTTTTTATTCCAGAGACAGATTACAGGATTTGAACACCTTCCAGTCCTCATTTTCTGTTGGTATTTCCCAAACATTCCCACAGTAGTCAATTCAGTCATCCCTTGGTAAAGTACCTGGGGCCACACCTTCCAAACTGTGCCTTGGTGATATCGCGATGGTTCAGCAATGGAGACCCAAAGGCACTTGCAACCTACTTTAAGTGACTCAGTTTCTACAGTGTGACATTCCATAGGCTGGTAACGCCACTCACTGAGAAGCCTGGACGTGGAATGAGACTCTGTCACTCCATCCGTCCCTTTGAGACAATCTGTAAGTTACTACTTGCCGGCACCGTCCATCCTGGTGGCTCTTTGGATCCGAAGTGAAGCATGCTGTAGGCTAGAGACATTGAATCTGCGACTCCCTCACAAGAGGAGGGAGACGGACGACCACGGCATGAATGGTTCACTCAGGCCTTCTTAAATGCCCCCAATAAGATGGTGGAGCGGTAGGAGGGGCGGGGAAGGGGGGTGGAAGCACAATCTGCATTTTTCCATATTTGCAGTTAATTCCGCCCAGAAGTATCACTCTCTGGCGGCGGCGGCTGAAAAGGGCTGTGACGAGAGCGGCAATTTCCAGCTAAACTAGAGGATAATTAGAAATGCCCTGTAGCGGGCAAGGCAGTGCTTCGATTTATTTGCTGTTTATTACCAAGTCCCTGCCCCTTGGGTGTAATGACTGTAAAACCGTGCAGGCAGCTTCTCGGGGTTTGATTTAGTGGCGTAAATGGTGCTCAGAGAGTAGATTAAGCTGGAATGTGATCAAACCTTATTTGCAATCCGATTATACAAACTGCTCCTTGCACTGACCAGATTGAAGTAATTTCCCTATAGAAACGTTACACTCACTTTGGTGTAAAAATGATTAACATTTCCTGACTGTAGGTCAGCCTTTCACTTGACTGTAACCCTTTATCAGGCAATATGCCCATCTTTCTCTGAGGTTCGTCTTGTTCACTTCCTGCCCGGTATCTAAGCAAGGAAGGCCTGGCAGCTGGACCCAATTAAAAAAATTCCAGTAAACTCTCAGGCTCCCAGTAATGAATAATGACAGTGAGTAAACACTAGGAGACAGGGATGAATGGTGTGTTTTCTTCCAGTTTGACTGTTCAACATTATTGACTTCTTTAATGATCTAGTGGAGTACTCCTCTTCTGACCAATGAGAAAATTTCCCTGTCTATTGGGAAGGGCTATGGAGGTCTGAAGCCAGTGTCGTTAACCTCGTATGGCTGGATTTATGGTGACTGGTACCCGTCACCGAGCCATTCTTCCAGAAGTATTTAAGCTAGCAGCTATTATTCATCCTTCTTTTAGATAACCATCCACACAGAGAGTGGGCTCTCCCTCCCTGTGCCCTATCAGGATTTCTGGCTGTGAAAACAGTTTTCTTCCAATTAGCCTCTGGTAGTGAAATGCCACCAATTCCACGCCAAACTCTGAAAGCAAACCCTTGGCTCCTCACATATTTTTGTGACAATCAAAGAAAATATTTGAGTCTGAAATTCATTATCATAGCCTAACTCCAATACCCACAATAACATGTTTTGTTGTACAACATATTTAAGCTGATTTTCTTCAAACATTTTTGGCCTTAACCCTTGAGAAACCATTCACCCTCTATAAACATTCTCAGGCTTCAGCCGGATAATTGGAAAATGTAGACAGAAGGGCTCGTGGTTTGGGGGTATTCCTAAGTGGCTTAGAGATGCAGATGGCATGAAATCGAAAGGGCCATGTTTCCATAAATTCTTTCTAGGGCATTTTTGGGTGAAATGTAAGTGATACATCAATTCTATCCAAAGTCCGCGAAGATTAGACAAGGAGACTGGTTTCTAAATTTTCTCTAAATGAGAAGGAACATCGTATGTCTCACTGTTAGGGAATTTCAAGTTGCTGCTTCTCTTTGGAATTTACAGCATACAGAATGTAGGGAAACAACTTCACTAACTCAGACCCACACTTCCAGGGCAGGGATGCATGCTGTTTTCTTTCCAGGAGTTGGGGAGCATCTTAGAGGCAGAATGTAGACTGTTGTGGGACTGGATTTGCTATGACCATATACAAAACAGCCAGCGTTTTTGTTACCAGTTAGACACCGGTGAATGGATAACAAGACACAACTCACTTTATCCCCTCCTCCTCCTCCTCTGATGGAAATGGTTCCTTCATGTAGAAGTTAGGTCTCCCCAAAGTCATGCAGCCTATTTTTCACTTATATGTCACAAAAGCAACCTTCTTTTATAAAATTTGAGAAAAAAAACACACAGTTAAAAAAACAAAAACAAACAAAAAACTCATCCTAACTATTCACATCCCTCTCAACTCCTGCTTGTAGACTTACAAAGTCCAGCCACGACAATCAAACAAATCTCAAAGCCATCGCAGACGTCCTTTAGCTGCAGCTGCCACAGCAAATGACTGTTGTACACCCAAACCTCAACCACCGGTGAACAAAGCTGCCAGCTCTTCATTATTGCCACTGTCACAAACCAGGAACCTGATCCCAGGATGGAGTGGAAATCTGTACCTTTGAACCTGATGGGCGTCCTCTCTGCACGGCCACAGAATACCTAGTTTTTCTGGCAGCAAGAGGAGAGATGAACTTGCCCTGAGCAACTGGAATTGAAGGACAGCAGTGGGTGCTTTCCCTTTGTTTGGTCCTGCCCTGGGCCTTGGAGGGATGCGGGAGGTGCTAGGTGGCCACCCTGTCCAAACCTGAAAGGCATCCTTTGGGAAGCCTGGGAGGGAAACGAGGCAGTGAGAGCACCCAGACACAGACACACAGGCAAGCACGGCTCCCACTCAGACCACACCACGACTCGGGCATCTTCAGCTACCCTCTTGCAGTGGCTGAGATTTTCTTTTCTAAACACTCTTAGTACCTGCAGCTTCTGCTAATGGGAAATTTTAGGAATAAAGAGGTTATTAATTTGTAAGTGCAGAAGAAAATGAATACATTCCGAAGAGGATCCTGAGGACAGGAGTGTTAGCAGCTCATTTCAGAGGGCCCCGGTTACAGAGTGCTTTCTGCGCACTTATTTTTAAATTATCCCACCTTCAGGGGAAACTTCAAGGTTGGGACAGGATGTGAAATTTATCTGCAGTGTGACAGCTCTGAAGCTGTCTTACGAGCAATGCTTTGTTGGCACAAATAAAATATTTTCACATTGAATATAAAGGGCAGAGCCTGTTTCCACTTCTCCTCCAGGTCCCTGAGGTCTTCCTGTTTCTTGTTAGGCATTTTTACAAAGTGTGCTGACTGGTTAATTTCTTAGTGCCATGTATAAAATAAGTAGCATATGTATTATTTCCAGCCTAGAAACTTCTATTCAAATATATAAAAATTTCTTCTTTGGCTATATATATATATATATATATATATATATACTGTATATATGCTGTATATATATACATATATACACACACTATACACACAAATATATAACATTACATATATATACATATATGTTGGTTTTCTGATTTTTCATGCTGTCTAATTAAGAAAACAGATTAGTGACGGTAATCCATTTGACTCCTGAAAAATATCTCTTTATAATGAAAAGTTTCTAAGTAATTATTAAAAGGAAAGATGAGTTATTTGGAAACACTGCACAGTATGAACTGTGCTGCATACATTCTAACACACTGAGAAACGACTCTCAGCAGGTCCCCACAGCTCCGAGGATGCAGAATTCACACACTGCTCAGCTCTTTCCAGGCCATCATCCCTATGACTTTGCAGACAGCTCCATGTCCTTTCTGCCAACACTAGCATAAGTTTAAGAACTTGAAAAGCTGTCAATTGTACAAAAAGCTTCCGGTTTATTTCCAGGAGGCTGAGCATTAATGATGCTAATACATCAGTGAAAATCTTGCCACAGAAAACTGGGGGAAAGGCTTCCATGTCCTCTTTTTCTGTGTTTCCTCTCCCTCCCCTCCACCCTTTCCTGATGTCACTTCCTCCTCTCTCTTCTTTCTGCTGTCCTTCCCTGTTCCCATCTACCTGCCTGTGTTAAATCGCTACACGCAGAACAGAACAGACTCGCCTCTGTGAAAAGGAAGACCCCTCCCACACACACACACACACACAAATGCCAGAGGAGGTGGGAATATGGAGGTTTGGACAAGTATTCAGTGTTTATTTTTAGCTAAGGAAACACAAAGAGAAACAAAGTCCAGAACAGTAAGGGTGATCTGCAGAACACAGAGACTCAAAGGCCCGGAAACTAAAGCCCATGTTTTTCACTCACACTGTATGACAGTGGCCACACCACGGAACCTAGGTGTGCAGCAGTCTATACGAGCTGGGTTTGTGGGAGCACACGCTATGATGTATGCACAAAGATGAAGCCGACTAACATTTCTGAAAGCATACCCCACCCTTAATCAGGGTAGGGCCACGCTTGTGGTGATGACCATTCAAACCAGCATGGCGGGTATTTTCTTTAAAAAATCAAATCAAATCAGCAGAGACAAGGAATGTGATACATACGTCACACAAGTCTGATCATTTGCAGGAAAATGCTTATATAACTGAAGATAATCACATTAAGTTAATCAAGCCAGTCTCAGAAAGACCAATATTATATGTTTTCCCTCACCTGGGCTCACTGGATTTTATATAGATACATGAAATCATATATATGTATAGATATATAGTATGTATATATATAGTATATATAGCATGTATCTAGATGTGTGTGTGGTATAAAGTGAAAGTAAGACTTAGGGTGGGCAAAGAGGATTCATGGGAGGGGGAGGGGCAAGAACAGGGAGAATGGGAGCAAGGGGATACATGCTACATATAATACGTGGAAGTTTAAAAAGTGAACAGAAACGAAAGAAAAGCCAGAGAGGCTGTTGCGTAGATCGTATATGATGTCCTTAAATGCAGGTGACACAGATCACTAGGAACACACCCGTGGCTTCCAAAATAGAAGGCTCTGGCACGAGGGCGTGTGTGCACAAGTGCTTGTGTGTGCACACATGCGGGTGTGGGTGGGTGTGCTTTCAGTCCTGTGTACACATAATGGGATGTACGACATTTCCTTTAAGCCTGAGGTTTTGCACAAGACTCTTCCTTCGCTGCCTTCCTGTTTCTCAAATGCTCCAGTCACATCGTTTGCACATAGCAGCTCACATGCCTTCGCCATGCACGACTGTGTTTATCTTTCATCCAGTGGCTTGTTTTGAGATTGCAGCAACTGCCGTGGAACCGGCTTGCTGTGTGCTGGCACCAGGCAGGCGGTTGTGAGATCTCGTCCTGCTGTCCCATGTTCTGTGGCAGTGACGCCTGCTGACAGGACAAGATGAGAACACCACGTCTCTGCTGGGTTTTCAGGATCTTTGGTCATTATTTTGCCAGCTGGGGAAGTTAGGTGACCAAAGCTGTGCCAGGTACCAAATCCAAGCGCCATCCCAATTTGCTCTGTTTGTTTACTATGTCTTCTTTGGTAACCAGGGAATTTCTGGACTTCCTGGTCTGACTAATGGGCTCGTTTGGCATGCTGGATCAAATTCAATTTTTGAAGTGAGGCAATAGCCATGAGATGACTGGCATTCCCAGCCTTCAGCTGCAAATGTGGGGGCTTAAGTCATCAAGAGCACGGGGCTATCTGTGTAGGGATACACCCGACACAGAGCCTTAGGAGGTCTTGGGCAGGCAGGGGACAATACTGAAAGCGCTAAGTCTTGCATTCGTAATCGATGCCAAGGAGATGGCCCCGGTCTCATCCCGCTACAGTCTGGACCGCTGGCCCAACATCTCCAGTAGGGTCTCCTCTCTGGGGGCTGGAGGTGGGGGGCTGAGAGAGGACTGCAGGCGGCGGCGGGCACTCAGAGCTCTGCAGCTGCAGCAGTGTTGAAAAGCCTACATCTTGTCCTGCATGAGAAGTCCCTGAAAGCCTGCCAGCTGCTGCCCAGCAACGCCGCCGAGCAGCAGAAGCCTGGGAACAGCCAGCCTCATCACCGCTTCCACAAAGTGGTGACATAACTCCTTCCTGCCAGTAGCTTCCCTGGGACCCAGCAGTCCCCCTTCAACCCTAGATGGCCCCCAGTCAAGAGGACTCATGTACTCCTGCTTCCAAGCTGTGGCTCAGATCGCCCACATCCACCCAAACGCTAGAGAAGAGAGAGGAGCACTACATACATTTGTCCCAACTTGACTCTCTCATGCAGTCAGAATCAGTAAAGAAAACACAAACCGAGGGAGTCCTCGAATAAAAAATTTAGGAATTTGAACAGGAATTACAGAGGGAGGCTTCACCAACAAAATACAAGAGATGGAAGGTAGAATCTCAGGCATTGATACAATAGAAGAAATTGTAACAAATCTTAAAAGGTCTTGATAATATTAATAATAAAAAAGCCCAGAGCCAGATAGTGGGGTGATAGCTGAAAGATCAGAGAAACAGAACAACCCAGCCATGATCTTACCTCTATGAAATCCTCAGCCTCAAGAGAGAGATTTCCTGTTTACTCATGTGTGGTGGTATTGTGTTCCCCAAAATATTGTGCACGCTAATAAACTTATCTGGGGTCAGAGACAGAACAGCCACAATATTAAACATGAGGATAGGCAGTGGTAGCACACGCCTTTAATCCTAGCATTCCAGAGACAGAAATCCCTCTGGATCTCTGTGAGTTCAAGGCCACATTGGAAACGGCCAGGCATGGTGACACACGCCTTTAATCCCAGAAAGCAAGCCTTCAATTCCAGGGAGTGGTGGTAGAAAGCAGAAAGGTATATAAGGCGCGAGGACCAGAAACTAGAGGCATTTGACCTGGAGAAGCATTTGGGCTGGTTAATCATTCAGGCTTCTAGCAGCAGTTCAGCTGAGAGTCATTCAGATATGAGGACATAGAGGCTTCCAGTCTGAGGAAGCAAGACCAGCTGAGGATCCAGCGAGGTGAGATAGCTGTGGCTTGTTTTATTTCTCTGACCTTCCAGCATTTACCCCAATACCTGGCTCGGGTTTGATTTTATTAATAAGACTCTTTAAGAATCATGCTACACTCATGCCTTATGTACCTTTCTGTGCCCGGCCATCTTCCTTCCTTCCTAGTGCTGGAATTAAAGGCATGTGCCACCATGCCTGGCTCTGTTCCCAATGTGGCCTTGAACTCACTGAGATCTGGATGGATCTTTGCCTTCCAAATGCTAGGATTAAAGGCGTGTGCCACCACTGCCTGACCTCTATGTTTAATATAGTGGCTGGCTTTGTCCTCTGATTCCCAGGCAAGTTTTATTGGGGTACACAATATATCACCACAAGAAATGAGTACACCAGTCAAAGAAAAACATTAAATCTAAAAAACACCTGAGATAAAACATCCAGAAAATTTTGTAAGCTATGAAGACCAAACCTAAGAATAATAGGAATACAGGAAGGAGAAGAATCCCAGCTCAGAGGCCCAGAAAATATTTTCCACAAAACCACAGAAGAAAAATTTCCCAACCTAAAGAAGGAGACACCTATCAGGGTACAAGAAGCATACAGAACACCAAATAGACTGGACCAGAAAAGAAAGCCTCCTTGTCACAAAATAATCAAAACATTAAACATACAGAACAAAAAAAAAAGAATATTAAAGGGTGCAAGGGAAAAAGACCAAGTAACATATAAGGCAGACCTATTGGGATTACACCCAACTTCTCAGTGGAGACTCCAAAAGTCAGAAGAGCCTGAGCAGATGTCCTGCAGACTCTAAGACACCACAGATGCCGGTCCAGACTCCTATAGCCTGCAAAACTTTTAATCACCATAGATGGAGAAAATATGATATTCCATAATAACATTAAATTTAAATAATATCCATCTATAAACCCAGCCCTATAGAAGACACTGGAAGGAAAAATCCAACCCAAGGAAAAATCCAAACCCAAGCTACACCATAAAAACTTAAGAAATAAATAATCACATAGCTGCAAAATGAAAAGAAGGGAAACACAAACACACACACACACACACACACACACACACACACACACACTACCACCACCATCACCATCACCACCACCAAAACAACAAGAAACTATCATCATTGGTCATCAAAATCTCTCAATATCAATGGTCTCAATTCCCCAATAAAAAGACACAGACTAACGGAATGAATGTAAAAACAGGATCCATCCTTCTGCTGCATCCAAAAAACACACCTCAACATCAAGAATAAACATTGCCTTAAGGTAAGGATTGAGAAAAGATATTCCAAACAAATGGACCTAAGAAACAAGCTGGTGTAACCATTTTAATATCCAGCAAAACAGACATTAAACACTACATACTCATCAAAGGCAAAAATCCACCAAGATGACATTCAATTCTTAACATCTATGCCTCAAACACAGGGCACCCAAGTTTGTAAAAGAAAGACTACTATAGCTTAAATCACATATTGACCCTTACACACAAGTCATCCAGACAAAAACCAAATAGAGACACACTGGAGCTAACAAAAATTATAAATCAAATAGACCAACAGATATTGGCAGAACATTTCACCCCCCTCAAAACACACACACAAAATATCTTCTTCTCTGCACCTCATGGAACTTTCCCCAAAACAGACTACACCAGGACACAAAACAAGTCTCAACAGATACAAGAAAATTGAACTAACTTCCCTAATTCTATCAGGCCACCATGAATTAAAGCTGGTTATCAACAACAACAGAAGCAGCAGAAAACTTACAAACTCATTGAAAATGAACAACTCTTCTCTGAATGAAAATTGGGTCAAGACATAAATAAGAGAGAAATTAAAGACTTTCTAGAATTCAGTAAAAACAAATACACAGCAAACCAAAACTTATAGAACACAATGAAAGTGGTGTTAAGAGCAAAGTTCATAGCACTAAGTGCCTACATAAAATGAAAAGAAAATTGGACAGATTTCATACTAGCAACTTAGCAGCACACCTGAAAGTCCGAAAGCAAAAAGAAGTTATCACATCTAAAGGGTGTAGACAGCAAGAAATCATCAAATTTGGGGCTGAAAGCAATAGAATAGAACCAAAGAGAACAATATAAAGAATTAATGAAATAAGAAGTTGGTTCTTTGAGAAAATCAACAAGATAGACAAACTCTTATCAAACTAACTAAAAGGTCTGGAGAGAGAACAAAATCAGAAATGAAAGGATGGATGTAGCAACAGACACCAAGGAAATCCAGAGAATCATAAGACATACTTCAAAAACCACCAAATTGTAAAATCTAAAAGAAATAGATAATTTTCTCGATAGATATACCAAAGTTAAACCAAGATCAGATAAACAATTTAAATAGACTCTAACCCCTAAGGAAATAGAAACAGTCAAAACTCTCTGAACCAAAAAAATCTCAAGGCCATATGGTTTTAGTAAAGAATTCTACCAGAATTCCACAGAAGAGTTAACACCAATACTGCAAATTATTCCACAAAACAGAAACAGAAGGAACATTGCCAAGTTCATTTTATAAGGCACAGTTACCCTGATACCCAAACTTCATAAAAACTCAACAAAGAAAGAGAATTACAGACCAATTTCCCTTATGAACATAGATGCAAAAATTCTCAATAAAACACTTGCAAACCAAATCCAAGAACACATCAAAAAGGTCATCCACTATAACCAAGTAGGCTTCATCCCAGAGATGCAGGGGTTGTTCAACATATGAAAATCTGTTAAGGTAATTTATCATATAAACAAACTGAAAGAAAAAAAACCCACACGATCATCTCATTAGATTCAGAAAAGAATTTTGACAAACTCCTTCCCGATAAAAGTCCTAGAGAAATTAGGGATATAAGGGACACACCTCAACATAATAAAGAAGGCAATTTACAGCAAACCTATAGTCAACATCAAATTAAATGGAGTGAAAAATCAAAGCAACTCCACTAAAATCACAAAGTCAAACAAGGTTGCCCACCCACTCTCTTCATATCTATTCACTATAGTACTTGAAATTTTAGCTGGAGCAATAAGACAACTGAATAAGATCAGGTGGATACAAATTGGAAAGGAAGAATTCAAAGTAACACTATTTGCAGTTAATATGATAGTACACATAAGCGACCACAAATATTCTACCAGGGAACTCCTACAGCTGATAAACTGTCTTTTAGCAAAGTAGCTGGATATAATATTAGCTCAAAAAATCAGTAGCCCTCCTATGTACAAATGACAAACAGACTGAGGAAGAAATTGGGAAGCAATACCTTTTCTAATAGCCTCAAATAGTATAACATATATTGGGGTAACTCTAACCAAGCAAGTGAAAGATTTACATGATAAAAACTTCAGGGATTTGAAAAAAGAAACTGAAAATGATATCAGAAGATAGAAAGATCTCCCATGCTCATGGACTGACATAGCAAAAATGACCACCTAGCAAAATAACCTAAAGATTTCAAAGCAATCCTTATTAAAATTCCAACATGTCTCTATAGACATTGAAAAGACAATTCTCAATTTCATATGGGAAAACAAAACCAAAAAACAAGCAAACAAACAAAAAAACCAGAATAGCTAAAACAATCCTGAACAATGAAAGAATGGCTAACGGTCTTACCATTCCCAATTTCAAGGTGTACTACAGAGCTATAGGAATAAAATCCATGGGCTAGTGGCATAAAAACAGATACACTGATCAATGGAATCAAACTGAAGACCCAGATATATGAGTCCACACACATATAGACACTTGATTTTTGGTAAAGAAGTCAGAAATACACATTGGAAAAAAGAAAGAATCTTCAACAAACGGTGTTGGTCAAATTGGATGGCTGCATGTAGAAGGCGGCAAATAGATCCATATAGATCCATATTTACCACCCCGCACAAAACTCAGGTCCAAGTGGATCGAAGATTCCAACATCAAACCAGATACACTGAGCCTGATAGAAGAGTAAGTGGGGAGCAGCCTTGAACTCATTGGCACAGGAAAGACTTTCTGAAAAGAACACTGATAGTGCAGGCACTAAGATCAACAACTAATAAATGGGACCTCATCAAAGTGAAATCTTCCCTAAGGCAAAGGACACCATCAACAGGATGAAACAACAAACTATAGAATGGGGAAAGATTTTTCCAACTCCACATCCTATATGGGCTAATAGCCAAAATATATAAAGAACTCAAGACACTAGATACCAAAAACAAAAAAACCAATAACCCAATTTGAAAATGGAGTATCTAAAGTGAGAATTCTCAAAAGAAGAAATTAAAGTGTCTGAGAAACAAAGAAAGGTTCAACTTTCTTAGCCACCAGGGAAATGCAACTCAAAATGACTTTGAGATTCCATCGAAAACATGTCAGGATGGCTAAGATCAATAATACAAGTGGCAGCTCATGCTGGGGAGGATGTGAAGCAAGGGGGACATTCTGCAGCTATTATGGAAATCAACATGGCTGTTCCTCAGAAAATTGGGACCCTATCTCAAGACCCCGCTACACCACTCTAGGGCATATGCCCAAAGGATGCCCCATCCTATCACAAGGGCACTTGCTCAACCATGTTCATTGTGCTTTATTTATAATAGGCAGAAACTGGAAACAACCTACATGTCTTTCAAGAGAATGGGTAAGGAAAATGTGGCTCATGGTGGAAGCTGAAGTGAGGCCCATTGAGTCACACCGTTTACCTTTTAGTCTTTTCACTTTTGTTTGTAAGTGTTCATTGCACAGTCACTTCTCACCCGTCTGTGTTGTACATATTTACTCAGGCACTTTGTGTCTTTGATTATTCACTTAGGTCCTTGTAGCTCCAAGTCAAATTAAAAGGATGACCGGCACCAAGTCTCAGCTCGTGCTCGTGGGTGAATAATGTTTGGTTTTTTCTTGGAATTTTAGGATAGCTGTGAAACCAATAATATTTCTGCATGAAGAAAAATGAAGGTGAAACAAATGCAACCAAAGTACTTCGAGTCGTAAGGAAAAGGAGTATCCAACAATCGCAAAAATAAATCAAACCGACATTTGTGTTTGTGTGTATGTGTGCATGTGTACATGTGTAGGAGAGGATGGAGACAGAGAGAGAGAGAGAGAGAGAGAGAGAGAGAGAGAGAGAGACAGACAGACAGACAGACAGACAGACAGACATAAACACAGTAGCTATCTTCACACATAACACATTCTAAGAATTTTATTTTTACTCCTTCAGGGAAAAATCAGATCCCTTCAGAGTTCATGTTGAATGCATTCTTTTAAAAAAGCTAAAAGAAAAGGTTATTAAGCAGCTTGCTTGCTTAATCAAAGTCTATTAACATTCTAAAAAATGTTAAGTTGTGATGAAATCAGATTTATTTTTGTACTTATAAAAATTCTCCTGCTGACACAATATTAGTTGGCAGCATTCAAATCCATGAATTACTTTTTGCATTGTAAATTATTATTTTGGTATATTTAGAACAAAGAGGAAAGAACTGTCCAATTGTATCTGATTTAGCAAAAATTAATGACATAAATGAAGTTCAGTTTTAGTCTTTAAACAATGAGTCATTGGTCTGACTCGAGGCCTCTGGTCTATGTTGCACCATCTATAATGAACTGGGGCTTCTCTTGGATATCCTGTTGTCCTGTGTCTTAGAGATCCTGCAGTTTTGGATCTGTAAGTTCATCCCGTTCACATGCTCCAACAGTTCATAGATGAGGTGGATGCTGGGGGTGGACCAACTCATAGTCCTGGTTCTGGGCTTGGGTAGTAGCTGGGCTGGTCAGCCCTCCACTTTCTCCCATTGTCACCACTGGGGTGAGTTCTCCATCACTGTCTTGGTCAGTCAGTCCACCCAACACAGCCTGCAGCAAGGCACGAGGCCAGTTCTCTTGCTCTCAGGCCCTCTGGTCCAGCTCACCCACACTCACACCACCAGGGCCAGCTCTGCTGTCTTGCCCAGGCAAGGTGCAGGACCCTCTCCCCCAACTGCTATAGAGGGGGTCAGCTCTCCAGCTCTCCTGCTCTCATGCCTTCAGGGCTGGCTTACCTGCATCCCCAACAGGCTTAGCTCCAGTGTGCTGACCTGGCAGGGTGCAGCGTCCACTCTCCTGTGTGCTGCAGATGGTGAGGGGCAGGGGCCAGCTCTGTTGTGGGATATTTGTACACTGTGTGAAAGATACATTGCTGTGCTTGGTTTAATAAAGAGCTGAATGACCAATAGCTAGGCAGGAGGCACAGGCGGGACTTCAGGGCAGAGAGGAAGTAGGAGGAGGAAATCAAGGTGCAAGGGAGACTCCATTGAGATGCTGAACAAATCAGACACACAGAATGGGAGAGAGGTCAAAGCCACGTGGTGGAACACAGATTAATAAAAGTATGGGTTAATTAAGGTATAAGAGCTAGTCGGACAAGCCTAAGCTAAGGACAAGCTTTCATAATTAATAAGAAATCTCCATGTCATTATTTGTGAGCTGCGGCAGCTATCTCTCCTGTCACAGGTAGCAAGGGGTGGGAGGGGGAGGGCATCTTTCCCTCCCCCAGGCCACCACATGGTGGATGGGGAGGTGGGATCAGCTCTGCTGTTCTCGGCCCTCAGGGCTGGCCCACTTGCATCCCGGACAACAGGGCCAGCTCTAGTGTGCTGCCCTAGTGTGCTACTCAGGTGAGGTGCACGCCGGAGCTCTAGTGTGCTGCTCTAGTGTGCTGCCCTAGTGAGGTGCACGCCGGAGCTCTAGTGTGCCGCCCTAGTGAGGTGCACGCCGGAGCTCTAGCGTGCTGCCCAGGTGAGGTGCACGCAGCGACTCTTCTCCATTTTGTCTTGTCTTGTCTTGTTTGTGTGCTTTCTGTTTGGTTTTGTTTTTGTTTTTGTTCTGTTTGTTTTCTTTGTTTGGTTTGTGGTTTTTCTTTTAAATTTTGTTTTGTTTTGGGGAGTGTTGCAAGGATGGAGGATGGATGTGGGGTAAGGGAAGGGGAGATGGGCAGGGTCGGGATGCATGATGTGAAATCCTCAAAGAATCAGTCAGTAAAAGTTAAAAAGAAAAAGGGAATGTTAGGAAGGGAGAGAGAGAAAGGGAAAGATTAAAACAACAACACAAGAAGAAGAAATGTAGTTCATTTACACAATGGAGTATTACTCAGCTGTCAAAAAATGACATTATGCTAGGTGGTGGTGGCACGTCCTTAATCCCAGCACTTAGGAGGCAGAGGCAGGCGGATCTCTGTGAGTTTGAGGACAATCTGGTCTACAGAGCAAGTTCCAGGAGAGCTGTTCCAAGAGCTGTTACATAGAAAAACCCTGTTTCAAAAAACAAAAAGAAAGAAACAAATGGCATCAGGAATTTTTGCCCTGCAAATGGATAGAATTAGAAACAAATCATCCCAAGTGAGGTAACCCAGATCTAGAAAGACAAATATCCACTTCTAAGTGGGTATTAGCCATTAAGTAAATGATAGCCAAGCTACAGTCCACAGATCCAGAGAGACTAGGTAAAGAGGAGGGGCCTAGGGGAATGCGTGGATCTCTCTGGGAGTGGGAAATAGAATAGAATTTCGGGGTGACCTGTATGGAGGGGGTTGGGGGAGATGGGGTGGAAGGAGAGAGTTGGGAGGGACTGCTTCAACTGTGGGCTGTAGCACGAATCTTAACAGGTCTCATTAGTAAAAACAAACCCGGAGCCAGGTATTGGGGTGAATGCGGAAAGATCAGAGAAACAGAACAAGCCACATCCAACCTCACCTTGGCAATTCCTCAGCTGATCTTATTTCCTCAGACTGAAAGCATCTGTGCCTCATCCGAATGGATCTCAGCTGAATTGCTGCTGAAGGCCTAAAAGCTTAACAGAGCTGAAGTTCCTGGTCCTCACACCTTATATACCCTTCTGCTTCCTGCCATCACTTCCTGGGATTAAAGGTGTGTGTCACCATGCCTGGCTGTTTCCAGTGTGGCTTTGAACTCACAGAGATGGATCTCTGTCTCCTGAATGCTAGGATTAAAGGTGTGTGCTACCACTGCCTAACCTCTATGTTTAATATAGTGGCTATTCGGTTCTCTGATGCCCAGATAAGTTTATTGGGGTGCACAATGCATCAACCACAGTGGGCCTTTGTGGGGGGGTGTGGAAAACTAGTGCAGGGGAAACTTTCTGGAACCTATGAAGGTGATCCTAATGAGGACTGCAAGTAAAGGGGGATATGGAGTTTCAACTGGCCATCTCTTGTTGCCAAGTAAGGCCTCCAGTGGTGGGACGGGGCTGCATTGATTGAGTTGTTGGTCAAGGGGCTTCCACGGAAATCCCCAAACAACCCAGGCTGTTGCTAAGACAAAGGGTTGCTCTCTGCAAACTGACAGTGGGGCTCCATTGCTGAGGACAATATCTGCACAACTCATTGAACGTGGAGAAGTTGAGCTGGTGCCTACGGGAGCCCTTACCCCTTTGCTCTAGTCAACGATGAGGGAAGGTACTCCGTAAACTACTGAAAGAGAAGTGCAGACACCAGCCCAGCCACAAACCTTTGACCTACAATCTGCACTGGATGAAAATTATGCTAGGGCAATGGTGGCTCAAAACTTGTGGGAGTAACCAACCAATGTCTGACTTGACTGAGAGCTCACACCACAAGAATGAACCCATAGCCAACACTGCTTGGGTAACCAAGAACCAGCAACTAACTAACCCAATGACCTGGGGTAAAACCAAACACTATTGGTCTTTAAATATATATATATAAAATGTCTCCTAGTGATATTCTGCTATACTCATAGATCAGTGCCTTATTCAGTCATTATCAGAGCAGCTCCCTCCAGCAGCAGATGGGAACAAATGCAGAGACTCACAGCCAGACATTATGTAGAGAGAGAATCTAAATTGGAGGTCTCCATCAAATCCCTCCCCCCAGAGCTCAGGGAATCCCTTGGAAGAGGAGGAAGAGAGACTGTAAGAGCCAGAGGGGATGGAGGACACCAGGAGAACAAGGCCTCTGAGTCAACTAAGCCAGGCTCGTCTGAGCTCACAGAGACTGAAGCAGCAGGCACAGGCCTCCCTGGGTCTGCACAGGTCCTCTGTGTATATTACAGCTCAGTTTTTTTATGGGGCCCCTGACTGTAAGAACGAGTGGGTCTCTGATTTTTGTGCATGTTCTGAGGACTCTTTTCCTCCTGTTGGGTTGCTGTGTCTAACTTCAATGAAAGTTTTTGCTTCTTTTTATATTTTATGTTGTCATACTTGGCTGTTATCTCTTACAAGCTTGTTATTTTCCAATGAGAGACAGAGAGGAAGAGGATCTGGAGGGGAGGGGAAGTGGGGAGGATGTGGGAGGGATGGAAGGAGAGAAAGCAGTGATCAGGATATATTGTACAGGAAAATTATCTATTTTAAGTTATGGGGATACGGGAAAGGATACCCAGAAATCTGGCTGAAGCCTCTCACCAGTTAATAAATCCAGAATTCTAATGCAGTTGACAACTTCTGCTTAAATCTTTTCCCTTATCAGCTGGAAAATCTCCAGGACCCTTGGCAGAAACCCCTGCTGTGTAAAAGGACATTTCTAATGTCCGCATGCAATCCCAGGAGCTCCCGGCTTTATCGTCTCCATTCATAGTCAAGGCGTCCCTGGAACCACTCTACAATCACACTTGTTAGAAAGGGGGGGGGGATTTCCTAGCAACCAGTTTAAATGGAACTTGAGATCGACCAACATGGAACACTGTGGCTACTGCAAGGACACTTAATTGTGAGTCTGCATTGAGAAGTTCACACTTTTGCACTCGAGTGTGGTTTATTCTTTCCTTGAATGCCTTTTTTTTCAATTTGGCTGTGTGCAAGTGTACATGTATGTGTATGTGCATGTATGTGTACACATGTGCTTGTGGGTGAAGGTAGGAGGTGTGTACAAGTTTGTATATATGCAGGTGTGTGTACACATGCTTGTGGGTGAAGGCAGGAGGTATGTACATGTTTGTGTATGTGCAGATGTGTGTACACACGTGCTTGTGGGTAAAGGTAGGAGATGAACCTTGAATGTCATTTCTCAGGAGTCATCCATCGTGTTTTTAATCGTTTTGAGACGGGGTCTCTCCCTATGGCTGCAGTCACTGGGTAGTTTCCCAGGGATTCCCTGTCTCTGCATTGGAACTCTAAGCTGTCTTGGCCATCCTGTCCATGAATGCTGGAGATCGTCCTCATATAAGCACATCACCCACTGAACTGTTCCCCAGCTCCATTTCTTTCCATTTTTAGATAAAATCCAACCGTGTTTCACACTTGATGTGGCCAAGGATTCAATTTTACCCGACTCCAGGTTCCTGCACAATTGAGGGCTAGCCTTAGGTGGCTGCATGTAACACTGCAGATCTGTGCCTGTCTCCATTACCAGGGACAGTACCGCATCCTCTCGTTTTTGTGACTGGTTTTTTGTTTCTTGGATTCCCATTTTCTTTTCCTTTGAATTCTGAATCGTTCCCACCTTGTTCCTAGGACTGTTCTCACCTGTGTTCCAGCACAGGGTGAGTGACATCAAATTGTGTATGGAGCCTCCTCTGTGTTCTATGCTGAACGTGTGCTGAGTGCTTAGCAATAAACAAGGCAGGCACAGCCCTGCCCTCCCCGAGCCCCCCACTCCCCACCCCTCTACAGCAGCTTGCCACTAAGTAATTTTCCAGTGAATGATGTCTATAGAGAGGATGTTTTAACCTGCCTGTGATATAGGCAGGCTACCATGTTTGGGTATCGGCTGACACATTTGTAAACTTTCAGATTTGACATTGATGGGCCCCGTGATAACTACATAGAAAATGATGTTATAACTGGCTTTCCAGTGCTTGATTTTTGAGTCTGCTCTCTCTTGGGTTACATAGTCATTCGCCGGTAAGAGCATTTCTCTCTGAGAAGAAAGGCCATGCTAAGCTTCTCACTGCTATCAAGACAACCGGGAATTAACAAACAAAAACAATTAGCTGGAGGTGGAACTTAGCAGTAGAGCATTGTCCTACAATGTTCCATGCCCTGGGTTCAACTCCCAGGACTTATGAGAAGAAATGAAAGCAATTAGTGTGAGTGGACCTGGAGGTGGATGTCCTTACTGCAGCTGGCAGCGTTGCTAAGTTCAGCTCGGTCGTTCTAATAATGGTTGTGTCTGGGGCAAATGAGGTTGCGATCCCTGGGGACGGGCTCCAAGCCCTGTGGTCTCCCCTTGTGCAGCCTTTGCCTTTGACTACCCAAAGCAAGAGGTGGGCTGTCGGGAGACCAGTTAGAGCTGGGGTGGGGAGTAAGGGGATGGAGTAGAAGGGGGACGGGTAGGGCCACATGTATCTGTTAATAGGTACTGTGGGGTCTATTGAGGTGTGTGATCTCCATCAGCTGGGGATGGCCATGGAAAAACAAAACAGAGAAAGTAGGCTCATCCCAAAATATTATAAACACAGGGATACAGCCCTACTGAGCTTCCTACTCGAGAGGCTCCTGGAGGCTTCCAGATAGACTATTTGCATTAAACACAGAGGTTACCAAGTCCACCTCTTCTTTTAAAACTGCTTTGGGATAGTTTCTTATTCTCTTAATGGACTTCAGATGGAAATCTGTAATAGATGTGGGAAAAAATTTTAAGGAGAAGTTTGTACCCCAAGTACTTGTTAGTACTCCAGGTGCCCAAGAGTTGTACAGTGTCTTCCCAAGCTCAGGTAGGGCACCCATGCTTCCTTCTGTCACTTGGCAGCTGGTTTAGAGGAGGCTGTGAGTGTGTGAAGATGAGAGGTGGTGAGGCCAGGCCATGTGCAGCCTCCTCCTGGCTGCACGTGAGAAGACTAGAATCCATACCCCATGTGGAGAAAGAACTCTGAGGGGGTTATTTCCAGTCCTTGGGTAGGGAACTCCTCTCAGGCCTCAGAGAACAAAGATAATTATGGAACTCTAAACGCATCAGAAGAATCTCTCCAGTGATAGGTGTGTGTGCGTGCATGAGTATGTGCATGAGTGTGCATGAGTATGTGTGTGCATGCATGTGCTTGTGTAAGTATGTGTGTGTGCATGTGTATGTGTGTGTAATTCTTGAGAAGATATATGACTTGTGAAATTTTGATTTTAACAATCCAGCTTATGAAGAAATCCGACTGTCAAAGCCTGGCTGAGACAGAAAACACCCTGATTCCTCCCCCACACCCCCCCACACATACTCAATGATCTAGCCTTCTCCTACTTACAGCCCAGATGTGGGACTGAGCAGAAGAGCCTCGGGTGCCTCCATGAAAATGGCAGATAACAAGTACCAAGCCCCATTGGCTGGAACTTGCTTCCTGTCTCAAAGCATTCTTCCCTTTGATGACCAGAGTCAGGGCCTTTGGGGGGCTTTGAGCATTAGATACAGCCAGATGACAAAGTGTGCCCGTGGACGAAGGAGCAGCCATTCCTCTCCCTATCCACAGGGAGCTCCGGGGTCCACTTCTCACCATCAACTAGGCTGTTATAGGATCTTGTACTTTTTGTAAAACTTAATACACTGGCAAGTCCGTACTGGGCAAACTATATTAAAAAGTGGGTTGCAAGCTTTTCCATTAAAACTACATCACATGAGCAGGTTACTCAGGGAACTGCCAAGCCCCTCTTTGTCGTCAGTTTCTGAGGACAGGCAGCTCTCTGTATTACCTCTGTCCGAAATTCAAAACTTGTCTGTGAAGGGAACATCTAAGACAACTAAATTGCACAAGACAATTTAGGGCAGCATTTTCTTGTATTTCTGCTAGTGCTCTGAGTTCTTGGGTAAATTGCAGAGTCCTGAAATTATGGGAAATAGAAAAATAGCAGGAATTAACCTTTCTCTGTAAGGTAAATCTTCAAACATTCACCACAGTGTAAACAAACCAGGAAAAACTCTGTGAGGCTGGATACTGAAGGTCATCGTCTAGGCTTGAAGACCAAGTTCCAACAAATAAGACGGATGAGCCCTGCTGCACTCGGCTTGGCATTACAGATGTCAGACAAATACGGGTTTCTCATCTTACCTTATTTCCCATTCTGATTTGATATTCTTTTTGAGACTATTATATGTTAATAGTCGTGTTCAATCACTTCCTTAAGCAGCATCAAAGGGGCTTCTTAAAGTGTTTAATCACTAAATAAATTCAATATAGAGTGATATCCATTGTTTGAAGTACCAAAAACTAAATATTTCAAATGTTATCATTGAGTAAAAATGTGGTGAAATGATAAGACTCATTACAAGCTATATATCTAAAAATTGTTTCAATTACTAAAAATGTAGAAGCCTGAAAGTAACATGTATGTTAAACCTTTAAAAAAGAAATGTTATTTCTGGCGGCACCGACCTAAATTTTCAGTTACTTGGGAGGCTGAGGTAATAGGTTAGACAGGTCAAGTGTGAACAGTTTAGGGAGATCCTGTCTCAAAATAAAAGGTAAAAAAGGACTAGGGATGTAGCTCAGCTGTAGAGCACTTGCCTAGCATGTGGGAAGTCTGGTGTTCTCCACAAACAACCTGGACATGGTGATGCACAGCTGTAGTCTCTGTGCTTGGGAGAGGGAGGCAGGAAGATTAGATGATCCTGGACCATGTAGAAAGTTTAAAGCCACCCTGAGATACAGAAAATTCTTTCTCCAAAGCAAAATAACGGCCTAATATACCTCTTTTGGAGCCCTGTTACAGTTATGACAAGCAAGCCATGGAAATGTCACATGTGGGAAAAGCTGGGTGAGGGGTACAGGGAAACTCTCTGGATTATTGCTGCAAACTTCCCATAACACTAGAACTATGCTAAAATTATAAATTCATTCTAAGCCAAATTCTGGATGGGTAAGATGGCTCAGCAGGTAAAAATGGTGGCTGAGACGCGGAATTCAGTTCCAGGGACCTATATGTCGGAGGGAAATAAGTCACATCTTCAATTTGTCCTCTGACCTCCACATGTGCTCCATGGCAGATGCATGCATGCTCAAGTGTGCACGCGCGCGCGCACACACACACACACACACACACACACACACACATACACACACACACACACTTTCATAAATAAATAAGTGTGATAAGTTAAAGAGCTCACATTTTAAAAATATGCCCCCCAAATTCAGCTATCATGCAGGTCTAAGTATGTCTTTGATTTTTTACTTTATTTCTCAGGAGAGCAGAATTGAGTGCATATCTCTTTTCAGGCTTTGTTTCCTTTCCCTGTGATGAAAGCTCATTCACAAAGTAACAGCTAAGCAGCAAGTATTTGATTTGCCTGTTTGGAGCTGTTTGAAATCTGTACCACTGATGCATTCTCAGACTCAAGCCACTGGACTGACAGTATCACTCTTATAGGACAGGATTCCTGGTACAAGCCACAATTCCCAGAATGACCTCTACGGTGCAGCCATGATGAAAAAGTTCTATATGTGAACAAAATGCAGAGAGATGGGTAAAGTCTTTATCTGCAAATGCGACATGTATATCATGCCCATCCCCAATACTGAGGGTCCCTCACAGAAGATGGGGCAGAAAGATTGTGAGAACCAGAGGCCAGAGAAATACACTTCAAGAATTGTTCAACATCCTTAGTCATCAGGGAAATGTAAATCAAAACCACTCTGAGAACCATCTTACACCTGTCAGAATGGCTAAGATCAAAAACACTGATGACAGCTTCTATTGGAGAGGATGAGGAATAAGAGGAACACTCTTCCACTGCTGGTGGGAGTGCAAACTTGTACAGACACTTTGGAGATCAGTATGGCAGTCTCTCTGAAAAATGGGAATCGATCTACCACAAGACCCAGCTACACCACTCTTGGGCATATACCCAAAGGATGCTCAATCATACCACAAGGACACTTGCTCAACTATGTTCCTAGCAGCAATATTCATTATAGCCAGAACCTGGAAACAATCTAGATGTCCCTTAACCTAAAAGTGGATAAAGAAAATGTGGCACATTTACACAATGGAGTATTACTCAGCTGTAAAAAGCAATGTCCTCAAATGAATGGAACTGGAAAAAAAAATCATCCTGAGTGAGGTAACCCAGACCCAGAAAGACAGACATGGTATCTACTCACTCATAAGTGGATATTAGGAGTAAAGTACAGGATAACCAGGCTACAATCCACAGCTCCAGAGAGGCTGAATAACAAAGAGGGCCCAAAGAGCGTTGCATGGGAAGGGGAAATAGAAGAGATCTCCTGGGTAAACTGGGAGTGGGGTGGGGGAAGTGAGGGGATGGGAACTTGAGGGAGCAGGTTGGGTAGGCTGGGCACTGGAGGTGGGTTGGGCGCAGGACGGAGGGGGAGAGTAAGGAAAGGGCGCCCATTTCAGGATTAGGGAGAAACCTGGTGTCAGGGAAACTCCCAGGAATCCCAAGGATGACCCCAGCTAAGACCGCTAGCAATAGTGAAGGGGGTGCCTGAACTGGCCATCTCCTGTTACCAGATTGCTGACTGCCCTAACTGTCATCAGAGAGCCTTTATCCAGTAAGGGATGGAAGCAGATGGAGAGATCGACAGCCAAGCACTGGGCTGAGCTCCTGGAGTCTTGCTGAAGAAAGGGAGGAGGTTTTGTACCAGCCAAGGGGATTCATGATGTGGAACCCACAGAGACAGCTGACCTGAGCTCGTGGAAGCTCATGGACTCTGGACCAACAGTTAGGAAGCCTGCATGGAATCAACCTAGACCCTCTGCATCTGTGTGACAGTTTGTGTAACTTTGTTTGTAAGGCTCCTAGCAGTGAGATCAGGACCGTCCCTGGTGCTTAGCTGGCTTTTGAGAAACTGTTCCCCATGCTGGATTACCTTGCCCAGCCTTGATGTAGGGGAAGGTGCTCGATCCTACCTCAACTTGATGCTATCTGTGCTCAAGCCCATGGGAAGCCTACCCCTTTATGAATGAAGACTGAGGAGGAGTGGATGTGGAGGTGGGGAGATGAGAGTGGTGGGGGGAGGGAACAGGAGGAGGAGAAGGAGGGGAAACTGTAGTCTGTATGTAAAACAAACTAAAAAGAAAATGTTAGTTATACAGTGTTTTCTTGGCATGCCAGGACCACTACAGTCGTGAACACAGAGCTGTGGTTGCTTGCACGTGATCAAGCCAGTCCACATTCTAGCCTGGAGTAGGAAGGAGTTCTGGGGTCCACACCCCTGACTGAGGAGCTGTGGACAGCTGATGGCTTCTGAAAGAGCCAGTTTTCTCTACAGATATGTTTCCTGGTGGGTCACTCACTCTCCAGTGCATGATGGCTCCACACCCACAGGTCTACAGACAGCACAAACTGAACTGTGTGGGTTATTTAAAAATAAGAAAATAGGAAGTTGGGGGAGGGGAGGAGGTGGATCTGGGAGGAGTTAGGGGGAGGAGTGAATTAGGGGGAGGAGTTGGGGGAAGAGTTGGAGGTGCCTATGATCAAAATATATTGTATGAAATTCTCAAAGAATTAATAAAAATATCCTCTAAAGCCCTGTGTGGTTGGCAATGGCAGCCCTGGCCAGCAACCTTTGGTCCCTCCACAGTTTCTTGAGGTTTCCTTCAACTGTGGTTTTCAGGTGGCGAATGAAAACATCATTCCACCGCATATTCCTGGTAGTGCTCACGCTCCCCAAACAGGCTCGCTCTTCTTCAACAAATAACAAGGGTCTTACTCTGTGAGCTAGAGAGTTGGGTTCTAATACTGTAGCAGCTGCTGGCCTGTGTATTGTGGCCATCAGAGAACATGTCTGAGAGACTAAGGTACAAGGACTCTCTGGATAACTATGGCAGGATTATTTTAGTTCTTAAGTACCAAGAATGCACTATGTCTTAAAAGCACTTTGTGGTAAGGTATCCATGGTTTGGGGTGACAATAGAAAATCAGAGGCTGGACAGATCTGGGTTTCAATTACGTTTATTTGACCCTGGGCAAGTTACTTGAACCATCCGAGTCCCCACTGCCTCCTCTGGAAATGAAGCCCTTTTGTCTCCTGAAGTACTTCTGCCATGGATGGGAGTGGATGGAAGTGCCCGGTACAATTGCAACCTTTTAGTAAGTGGTTTTGAAGATTACTTCCAGGTGGACTGAGAGCTGTGTTACGGGTTTACACAGGTGCCTGAGCCATAAAAACATAGTGTCCTCCCTTAGAACTCCCAGTTTAGGAGGTAAAACACAGTCCTGCACAAAGAAAAAGAAAAAAACAACCTACAACGGAAAAAAAAAAAACCCAAAGATTCTTTTCATGGAGGAAGAAAGCAGCAGAGTGGTCTCGGTGTTAGCCTGAGTTAAGTCACTGTCATTGGTGGTCATACTGCACGGTGGTGACCACAGAGCCACACATTAACTGGAGGGAAACTGGACCGTTAACAACTAAGCCTGAACTTAGGTGTTGGGATGGAGTGGACATCATAGACTAGATCCTGGTTCTGAGACAGTGGCCAGAGATGGAGACTCTAAAAAGTGTGTCCCAAGAGCTGCTGTTGCCCAGGTACTGAGGGGGAGGAACGTGGGGGGAAAGACGTGTGTGTGTGTGTGTGTGTGTGTGTGTGTGTGTGTCCAGGTTCTTCCACATGCCTGGCTCAGGCCTTAGACAATGAACGCTCATCCACAAGCAACACACTGGTGAGGTTAGACCTATCCTGGCCTGGCCTCCATGATGCAGCAATCCACAGGTCAAAAGTGAGAAGGGCTATGGAAAGGCCTGCAGAAAACTTCCTGGCTTAAAGATTTTCTGATATCTGCTCTTCATTGTGTAACTGAGGTGACTGATCCTGGGCAAATTTGGTGAGCTATATTCTACCTATGAATCTGGAAGGAATGTGGCCAGACAATAGTACCTACTGAACAGACTGTTTGGATCTCCCAAATAAATGGGCCTTCCCCGAAGGCTGTGGAATTTGATGGAAATGGCCAAGGACCTAAAGTCCAAAAGGATATTTACCATGCTTGCTGCTTCCCATTTAGAGCCAGTTTCCAATGCTGCAGCACTTGAAGGGTCAATAAATCAGGAGGATTGCCTTCCCCTCCTCAGTCCTCCCCTCTTCTCTCCTGCGTCCTCTTGATGCGAATCACTTTAGCTTAAATTGCTCAGAAAAATTACCCAACTTTTCCTCTTCCTTTCACCAAAGAAACGTGGTCTGTCAGACTTACCCTGCTTCTAGAACAGTTTCTCCTGCCTATCCACTTGGTAAGTGGTGGCTGATTGGGATACACTGTTCTCTAGCATGCAGCAGCATCTAGGGCCGCCAAACTCTGGGTCAGAAACTGAAGTTATGATCAATACTATGTAAATAATGCCTTTTAGATGAGGAAAAGAAGTTATGTCTTTAAAAGTGCTAATAAATTGTTAGCCGTTGGCTATAGTGAATCAACAAATACTTTATTGCACTAGGTATTTTCACATAAACACATAGAAAAAACACAGAATCAGTAGGCTGTTTCTCAAACTGATGCTTTGAGCTTTTTAAATACCCACTAAATGTCTATAGCAATGGTGGTGGCTTAAATGAGATATGTCCTCTGTCGGCTCCGATATTTTAATACTTGGTCTCCAGGTGGTGGTGCTGTTTGGGGAGCCTCGGGAGGTGTGGCCTTGCTGGAGGAGGTGTGTCTTGGGAGTTTAAACCCAGGCCTACTCCCAGTCCACTCCTTCTGCTTCATACTTGTCTTGGGAAGACGGGAACTCTGAGCTTCCTGTTCTTGCCACCATGCTTGGTGTGCGCCTTCCTGCCATGATAGATCTGCGCCCTTTCGAACCCTCAGCCCAACTTCTCTTTGTAAGTGGCTTCTGGCGATGGTGTTTTATCACAGCAACTGTGGTGGACTGAATGCTAAAGGACTCTATGTGGTCATATGTTTGAGTGTTTGGTCCCCAGTTAGTGGAACTGTTTAGGAAGGATTAGGAAGTATGGCCTTATTAGAGAAGGTCTGTCACTGGGGGTGGGCTTTGAGGTCTCAAAAGCCCATGCCAGGCCAAGTCTCTCTCTGCCTTCTGCCTACAGATCAGGATGTAGCTCTCAGGTGCTTCTCCAGCACCATGCCTGCCTGCTTGCCTCCAAACTCCCTGCCATGATGATGATGGACTAACTCTCTGGAGCTGTAAGCAAGCCCCAGCTAAATGCTTTCTTCTATAAGTTACCTTGGTCTTTTTACAGCAATAGAACAGTGAGAGAGCCACAGAAAAGTAACTAATACAGCAGTGCTATGATGCAGATTTTCTGAAATATAATAATCACAATTAAGGGTTTTGGGTATATGAAACCAATTACTAGAGGAGATGAAAGCCAGGTTTCTAGTCTTCAGATAAGTCTACCCATAGCTTCCATATTGCGATGGTTAAGGCCTTTACTTACCATAATATTCTACTGTTTTTAGTACATGGTATGATAGTGTTGATTGTCAACTTGACAGGATTTCTAATCACTTAGGAGATGGACTTCTGGGGAAATGTTGGTTGCACATCTGTCAGCTATCAATCTAGAAGGAATGTTCATGAAGGAGTTTCTAGACTGGGTTCATAAAAGTGGAAAGACCCACCATAAACAGGCAACACTATGCTGTGCCAGGATACTAGGGCAGAAAAAAAAAAAAAAAAGAAGTGAGCGGAACACCGGCATTCCCCTGCTCTCTTTCACTGCAGACACATGCGAGTAGTTCTTGCATGCTCCTGCCGCCAAGCCCCTGTAGCTAGAGTTTTCCTGCCTGGCCCACAGTCAGGACAAATCTGTGTCACCTGCCAGTCCCACAGCCGCTCAGACCCAACCAAGTAAACACAGAGACTTATATTGCTTACAAACTGTATGGCCGTGGTAGGCTTCTAGCTATCTAGTTCTTACATCTTAAATTAATCCATTTCTATAAATCTATACCTTGCCACGTGGCTCGTGGCTTACCGGCATCTTCACATGCTGCTTGTCATGGCGGTGGCTGGCAGTGTCTTTTTGCCTCAGCCTTCCACTTGCCAGAATTCTCTTCTCTGTTAGTCCTGCCTATACTTTCTGCCTAGCCACTGGCCAATCAGTGTTTTATTTATTGACCAATCAGAGCAATTTGACATACAGACCATCCCACAGCAAGCC
>CABHPQ010002223.1:18319-53142 GCA_902168405.1 Peromyscus aztecus | reverse complement strand
ATAAACCACCTTGTTGTCAAGTTGACAAAACCTAATCAGCACAGATAACTTTAGATACAGGCTGCCTGGCTTTGCTGCTTTTAACCCTGTATGTGTCCAAACATGGGCATTAAATTAACTTGCCTTCTTCATTAACAGCTGTGGTCTTAGTTATTGCTCTCTTCGTCTGTTTATGTACAGGGCTGTCTTCGTGAAACAGGTGATGGCTTCCTTAGAAGCCAACTTTATTTAGTTTGTTACTGTTAGCATCCTTACTTCCAACTCAGTCTATCATAATTAGCTGCACCACCAGCAGGAAGGAAGCATGGTGATAACCCGGTGGTGGTGGTGCACACCTTTAATCCCAGCTCCCAGGAGTCAGAGGCAGGTAGAACCTCCAGGTTTGAGCCTAGCCTGGTCTATATAGTGAGTCCCCTTATAGCCAGGGCTACACAAAGTATCTCTGTCTCAAAAACTATATTTCAAAAACAGAAAGCATCGGATACAATTCCAAGTACCCTGGTATGAATCCTAGCACCCACATCTATAACTGCAGGTCATGGGAATCTAACACCCTCTTCCTGGCCTCTGAAGACACTGCAAGAATGTAGTGCACGGATAGACAGACAGACGTGTAGGTGAAACATCCATTCACAATAAGTGAATATATCTCATTCTGATTTCATAACAATGTAAAATATTTTCAATTTTGAATGTTGGTCTTAAATGGTCTCACTCCAAACTTAGAACACCCCTTTGTCCAAGCATACTAGGACAACTGTCACCCATGCAAGCAGATACAATCAACAAGAGTTCTGCAGATGGACACAAGGCAGCTTTCTCCAGCCACAATGGAGATCACGAGATCATGTGACCCATAGTGTTCCCATCTCATGTTCACTTCCTTCCCCCAAACTGGGTTTCCTTTCAGCTACGGCTGCATATAATGATACAGTCAGCACTTTCTCTGAGTACATACACACTATAAACACACACACACACACACACACACACACACAGACACACACACAGCTCATTTCCTGGCTTTTAGCATACTTCTTTGTCTGTTGGAGATTTTAAGATGTTTGTGTTTGGTCTTTTAAGACGAGATTCCATGTATCCCTGGCTGACCTTAATCTCACTGTGTAGCCAAGGATGACCTGAAACTTAAGATCCTCCTGCCTCTACCTCTCCAGGAAGTGGTATATAGGCATGAACACCAAGTCTGACTCATGCGGTGCTAGAGATAGAACCCAGGGCTTTGTGAACACTAGGCAGGTAGGTTCTCTATCACCTGAGCACAGATCCTATTCGTAGCCATGGGTGGAGTCTCTTCTCAAGGTGTCTGTGGAGTATGCAGGCAGCCAGGCTGCCAGGAAAGCAATCCTTCCAGCAGCCTGGCTAATATTCCTCATCTCAAGGTAGTCAGAGGTCAGGAAAAGATCTAACAGCTGTTAATTAATACATCAAAGAATAGGGCTGGAGTGGTGTGGGACAGTTGCACACTGTGTGAAAGTGTATTTGTTCTGACTGGTGTAATAAAAAGCTTATTGGCCAAGAGGTAGGCAGGCAGTATAGATGGGATTTCCAGGGAGAGAAAGGAAGAGGAGATGAATCTAGACACGAGAGATGCCAGGAGACATGGAAGAAGCAGGATGGGCTGTACATGGCAGAACATAGATGAATAGAAATGGGTTAAGTTGCCGAGCAGTGGTGGCACACGCCTTTAATCCCAGCACTCGGGAGGCAGAGGCAGGCGGATCTCTGTGAGTTCGAGATCAGCCTGGTCTACAGAGTGAGTTCCAGGAAAGGAGCAAAGCTACACAGAGAAACCTTGTCTCAAAAAACCAAAAAAATAAAAAAAAAAAAAGAAATGGGTTAAGTTGTAAGAAAAAACCTAAGCTAAGCCTGAGATTTCATAATTAATTATACGTCTCTGTCATTATTTGGGAGCTGTCTGGCAGGACAGAGAAAGACTCATTGCACTGGACAGATAGCTCAGCCCTTAAGAGCACTAGCTGCTCTTCCACATGTTCCAGGTTCAATTCCCAGCACCTACATGGCTGCTCGAAACTGCTGCTACTGCAGTTGCAAGGAATCCGACACCCTCACACAGATAATGTGCAGGCAAAACACCAATGCACAAAATAAATATAAGTCCTTTAAAAAAGGACAGCTAATCTCCTGAGATCCCAACGCCTTAGCTTATTTAAGGGAAAAACAAACATTGGAAGAAGAACCTGCCAGGCATAATGGCAAATGTCTGGAATGCCTGCACAAAGATCAGGAATCCAAGTTCATCCACCACTGCATAGTCAGTTTGAGGTAGCCTGTGCTACATTAGACCCTCCCCCACCATCTCATAAAAAGAAGGGCTGTATAGTAAAATCATGTCACTGTGCACAGTGGCTCACACCTTTAATCCCAGCACTCATGAGGCAGATACAGGAAAATCTCTGAGTTTGAGGCCATCCTGGTCTACAGAACAGTTTTCTGGACAGCCAGGACTGTTAACCCAGAGAAACCCTGTATCAAAAAAATTAATAATTATAATGAAAATGAAATCCTACCAATATCATTTTATAGCTGTTTCTTCCTGTTTGAAACACTTCTTCCTGGAGGGAAGGGGCAGTTCAGATGACTCAGGAAATAAACAAAACATGGAAAGTTTAGAGAGCTTTGGAAAGTCAGAAGACACTAGACCCTTTCTCCCCAAGGTTACAGATGCAGCAACAGTTTCTGGGGAGAGGAGACTTCAGTTTGTCCACACATCTAAAAGTTGTACAGAGAGCTCATGGGACACAGTTTCCTTGAGCTGACACTCAGGCTGGGATAGGCTTTCCCATGATGCAGTGGTGTAGCCAGAAGTTTCTCCAGTCATGCCCAGCCCTGTGATCTGGATGACTCCCTACCTCCTCCCCCAGTCTCACAGCTGCTTGGTCCCAAGTGAACACACAGAGGCTTATACTGTTTACAAAATGAATGGGTCAGGCTTCTTGCTAGCTCGCTCCTATAACTCACCTCAACCCATTTCTATTCATCTATATGTCGCCATGTAGCCATAACATTACCAGTCTGTAGACATCTTGTTGATCCTTGGGTGATGGGCTGGCATCTCCCCTGACTCCACTCCTCTTCAGCTTGTCTTCAGTACGAATGTACCGCCTAACATTATCCTGCCCTGACACAGGCCAATGCAGCTTTATTTATCAACCAATCAGAGCAACACATGTTCACAGCATACAGAAGGACATCCCATAGCACAGTGACCTTTGAGTCACCTAGGCTCCTGCAACTAACCCCAATAAAATCCCTAGGGTGCTGAGCTAGATGTGGGTAGTAGATAATATCTTTTCTTTTTTTTTTTTTTTTTTTTTTTTTTTTTTTTTCATGAGACAGTGTTTCTCTGTGTAACAGCCCTGGCTGTCCTGCAACTCTCTCTGTAGATCAGGCTGGCTTTGAACTTGCAGAGATCCACCTGTCTCTGCCTCCCCAGTACTGGGATTAAAGGTGTGCGCCATCACTGTACAGCTGATAAAATAATTTCTTTGACCTGTCACCAGTGTCTAATTTGGGATGAATAGTCCTTTGTTCACATCTCCCCAAGAGAAGCAATTCATAGGACTTTTTTTCATATATTTTATTTGTATGTAGATGTAGATGCATGTGTGTGTGAGAGAAGCAGGCTTCAGATCCCTCAGGCCTCGAGTTACAAGCATTTCTGCAGGAGGCATGGCTTCTTATGGGGTGCTGAGATATGAACTCTGGTCTTCATGATTGAGTAACAAGAGCTACTTATTTTTTTATTTATCTATTTATTTATTTATTTATTTATTTTTATTTCAAGTGTATTGGTGTTTTGATTGCATGTATGTCTTTTGTGAGGATGTCAGATCCCCTGGACCTGGAGTTACAGACAAATGTAAGCTGCTATGTGGGTGCTGTGGATTGAACCTGGGTCCTCTGGAAGAGCAACAAGAGCTCTTAACCACTGAGCCATGTATGCATTTAGTATTGTTCAACAGAACTCTACCCATACTCAAATAGCCTTTGGGAGAACTGGGTCATTCCTTCTGTCCCAGAGCCTGCCCTAAAGCTCTAACTAACGAGGGTGGTGATTGCTTCCTCTTACAAAAACACAGGTGAACTGATGGGGGAAAAGACCAATTCCAGAGGAAGTTTGGCCTAGACATAACTTTTTTTTGTGACATGGTTCCTCTGTGTTAGAGCCCTGACAGTTCTGGAACTCCTATTAAACCAAACTGGTCTCAAACTCACAGAGATCCACTTCCCTCTGCTCCCAAGTGCTGGGATTAAATTCCTGCACCACCATCACCATGACCCGACTTTGACACAGTCTCTATTCCCATCATGCTATCATGCCGGGTTAAGTCTGCGGCTCAGGGATAGAAATGTAACTCACAAGACCTATCAGATGGCTCAGCAGGTCAAGATGCTTACCTCCAAGCCTAATGACCGGAGTTCTTGTCCTGCTATTCACATGGAAGGAGAGAGCCAACTTCCACAGATTGTCCCATTGTGTGCTAGTTTGCTTTCGGTGGCTGTGACCAAGTGTGTCTCCAATAGCAACCTGGGGAGGAAAGGGTTTACTTGGTCTACAGATCCCAGGTCTATGACTGAGGAAAGTCAGGAAGGGGACTCAGGCAGAAACCCAGTGCTGTTACACCTAACCCGATATACACCATCAGGAAAGAGGGAGGCAACACTGATGGGTTCCAAAGATGTTTTTCTTTGGTTTTTCGAGACAGGGTTTCTCTGTGTAGTTTTGGTGCCTGTCCTGGATCTGCTCTGTAGACCAGGCTGGCCTCGAACTCTCAGAGATCCTGCTGTGTCTGCCTCAGGAGTGCTGGGATTAAACGAGTGTGCTACCACCCCAGGCTGACAGGGCCACTTCTTTGTCCTCCAGCAGCTGGAAAGGAGCAGGGCTGAAAGAGTGCCCATCCCTGAGAATGGAGGAATTCCCACCATGTTACTACATGTCCTTAGTACACCTTGAGTCGAGGTTCTAAACTTCTCTAATGCTGTGATTATTTAATACACTTCCTCATGGTGTGCTGATCCCCAAGTGTGAAATTATTTTTGATGCTAATTCAGAACTGTAATTCTGCAACTGCTATGAATCATAATGTAAATATTTTTGGAGATGGAGGTGTTCAAAAGGGGTCAAAACCCACAGGTCGAGAATCTCTGCTTTAAGAACTGACTGGGAGAAATGAAGTGTGTGGGACCTTGGATTTTACTGACTCTACACAGCATGTCAGTCACAGAAGCAAGACACTACTGGGTGTTATCAGCCCCTTTGACCTGCCCTTCCCTGCCTGATGCTCAGCAGCAGGTCCTCTTTCAAAGGTGACTAATAGATTGACCTGTCTGTGAACACCTTGGCCACAAGGATTCATATTTTCCTATCAGTCCTTATGTCATTTTCCTATTGCTGTATGTGAGCTCCTTGTAACTACCAAAGTCCGCCATTTCTTACCACATATAATAATGTTCTTTATACTTTGATATAAACAATTTGCTATAGAATAATTTCTCTAGTGATATAAAAATATGTGGATATTTACACGGTCAGAGTTGTGTTTGCTGTGCACTTTCTGAAATTTGTATTCCTCTTTGCAAGGGTTTCTTTGCTCTTAGATAAATTAAATCACAAACTTTTCTTTAACCTGTGGATTTAGTTACCTTTCAGTCACTGACTTTATCAGGAATTCATCTTACTAGACTGCTGAAAAGAAGCCTTCACTGTACTGTGTTCAAATGTTTGTGGTGAGGAGCCTGCATTTCCGTCTTGATGCTCACACTGATTTAAGAATCTACTTTCCTGCTCTTAATATTCTTTAAGTTGGGAAAGGACACTTGAGCAGGAGTTGTTGGGACCGGAGATGGATGGAATACAGGGACAAGTGGCCAGACAAATGGAAACACATGAACCGGGAACCAATGGCTGAGGGGCCCCAAAATGGATCAGGCCCTCGGAATGGGTGAGACAGTTGATTGGCTTGATCTGTTTGGGAGGCATACAGGCGGTTGGACCGGGTCCTGTGCTCAGTGCATGAGTTGGCTGTTTGAAACCTGGGGCTTGGTAGAGACCCTTGGCTCAGCCTGGGAGGAGGGGGCTAGGCCTGCCTGTGCTGAGTCCACCGGGTCGATCTCAATCCTCAGGGGAGTCTTTGCCTTGGAGGAGATGGAAATGGGGGTGGGGGTGGGGCGGGAGGAGGGAGAACGGGGGAATCTATGTCTGATATGTAAAGTTGAATTATGTTGTAAAACAAAATAAAATAAATTATAAAAAAAAAGAATCTACTTTCTTGTACACATTATCAGTGTGTGTGAGGGGTGGGGTTGTCCACGCCTATTGGTGTTCATACAGCTTTTTTTCTCATGTATGTATATGTGGAGGTAAGAGATCCATCTTGGGTGTCTTTCTACTCTTGACTGCCTCCTTGACTTTTTATACTTACATTATACAAACACACACACACACAGACACACACACACATACACACACACACACACACACACACACACACACACACACATACTCCTTTGGGATTCTGTGAGCTCCTGTGTGCCTATGGAAGCCAGAGGATAATTCATCAGAGTCAATTCTCACCTTCAATCATGTGAATCCTGAAGATTGAACTCAGACCTTTGGTTTGGTGGCAAACATTTTCAGCTGATTAACCAAATACTAGCCCTGACTGGCCTGGGATTCTTTATGTAGAATGAGATTCTCCAAAACTCACAGAGGTTCACCAGCCACTTCATCCTGAATGCTTGGATTACAGGTGTGAACTGCCATGCTTGGCTTCAGTTCTATAAACGAATAGTGTTCATTTATTCTGCCAAACATTTAGGGAAGAAACTGTACTAATCCACCTTTTTATTTCAGCAATGTCAATCGAGGATTGAACCTAGTAAACCCTCCTGTGCAGAAGTCAAGAGCTCTGAGTTCTGGCCCTACAATTCGCTACAATCCCATTGCAGTACAAAAGCTGATGGAATGCTTCCTACCTCATCCTCTGAAGGCCAGCGTTTCACAAACAACCAAATAAGCAAACAACAGAAACAACAGGCCTGTGTCTGTCATGAACACACATGTAAATGCAGCCACACATCAATGCATTGTCCAGGTGTGGCTGGGCAAGCCTGTCATGTCAAGACTTGGGAGGCAGAGGGAGAAGGATCAAGAGTTCAAGATTACCTGAGCTTCATAGTGAGCCTCGGACAGCCAGGACACAACATAATAGATCTCTCAAAGAAACAAACAAACACACAAACAAATAAACAAACAAAGTGCTAATTGCTTTAACTAATACTGTTAAAAGGAATTACACAACTATGGCTCCAAGTTTGCATACATAGTACCTCATAACTAGGTTTGCCACCCTTCTGCTGCCTTTGCCAAGACTGCCAGAGCACTTCTGGTGCCTGGAAGGGCATGATATCAGGGGAGGGGTGTGAGCATGAAGAAGGGAGAGAACACTGGCCATCTGGTGCACCTGGCATGCTGGGTGACTTAAGGGATTGGAGAAGATAGACTTTTTTTTAAGATTTATTTATTTATTATGTATAAAGCGTGTATGACTACAGGCCAGATGAGGGCACCAGATCCCATGAGGTTGCCGGGAACTGAACTCAGGACTTCTGGAGCAGCCGTCAGTGCTCCTAACCTCTGAGCCATCCCTCCAGACCAAGGAGAAGATAGACTCTTCTATACACAAACTCAAAACTATATGGATAAACTCATATACAGAAAAATCAACACATACAAATACATTCTAAAAGAAAAGTGGTACTCTCTTCTTAAAAATAACCACCACAGGATTCAGAGTTCTGCAGGAATACTAAGCAACATAAGAAACACATTTACCATAAGCTGATTTTATTTTAATAATTTCCACATTTGCTATGTGTTGCTTTCACCATGTATAAATAATTAGAGAGTCAATCCACAAGCCAAAATAATTCTAAATCATTTTGAATATAAACAAGATTTCATAACACCATGGTTTTCCAAAATCAATAAATCATGACCTCACAAAGCCTCCCTCCAGGATCTCTGTCCCTCTGTCTCTGTCAGCTAATCCACAGGTTCAAGCTTTCTGGGATGCATACCAGGTCTGGAGAAAGCTGGATGAGTGGAAGCAGAATCTTTGCCTGCATAGACTCCCCTGCAGGTGCAGGCAGATTGAAAGAAGGGCCCCTGGCTCACCCACATTGGCCACCACAGGACTTCCATGTGGTTAGGAGAGGTCAGAGCCTAGAAACTGAGCTCCATTTCACCCACCGTTCCAGCTCACAGGTAGACCACATTCAGGCCTGAAGCCTTATAACTTCAAAGGACCACACCTGCTTGCATCATCCTCACCTGCCATCTATGGCAGCCATGCCCCTGGCACAAAGCCACGACCCTGAAACAACTCCACCTAAAGTGACCAGACCACATCCAAAATCGTCAATGAAGATTGGACCAGCTGATCCTAACTGGAATTCGTGGATGGGGTGGGGGGGCATCACCCTCAATTAAACCTCACACCTGGAGGATCCATTTCTCCAGATCCCAATATCTCAGCCATCACCAGGAGTGAGGCCCTTTTCCTGAGCATACAGGTCACCAAGAGTTTGGGAATCAACTGAATGACTCCAAATTAGTTTCTGCTGTGTTGATTCATTAAGTAATTCATGGAGAAGTGAGAATAACGATTGACTATAGTGTCTAGAGTTCCGGTTGGGCTTCCTCTACATGAGGGGCTTCAAACTGTGATAAAATAAACCCTTTGCTCCCTTCCTTGCTTTTGGTCAGTGTTTTCTCACAGCAGCAGAGTAGCAAATTTATGTATCTGGACTTAGGTGTGTTCTTTTGTTTGTTGTTGTTTGAAGCAGGGACTGGATATGGACTCCTTCCTGGGTGAGACCTCCAATACTCCTGTCCAAGCATCTCCAGTTCCAAGGTTCCAGGCAACTGCCATTATAATGCATGTGTCTTTAAAATATGATTTCTTCATAATATAAGGAATGTGGGATGGATCAATTAATCCCTATTTGAAGTTGTACTACAGAGGTATAGTTATAAAAACATCAGAAATGGCAGAAAAAGAGACACTGTGATGAATGGCATGGAATTGAAAACTCAGACATGAATCCACACACTTATGAACTCCTAAAAGCAGCCCAAAACACATAGTGTAAAAATGACAGTATCTTCAACAAACTATGCTGGTCAAACTTGTTTCCTGCATGTAGAAGAATCCAAATTGATACACCCTTATCACGCTGCACAAAAGTCAACTCCAAATGGATCAAAGACATCAACATAAAAACAGATACAAATAACCTGATAGATGAGAAAATATAACCTTGAGCTCCTTGGTACACAAAAACATTAGCACACAATCAATCAATCAATCAATCAATCAATCAATAGGACCTCATAAAACTGTAAGCCTTCTGCTCAGCAAAGGACAACATCATTAAGACAAAGTAGGAGCCTATAGAATGAGACAAGTTTCTTTTTATCAACGACACACCTGTTAGGGGGATAATATTCAAAACATATAACAAGAATTAAAAACTAGATATCAACTAAACAAATAATCCATTTGAAAAATTTGTTAGAGATCTAAACAGAAATTTCCAGAGAAAATCAAGTGACTGAGAAACACTTAAAAAAATGTGCAACATCCTTAGCCATCAAGGACCTGCCAATCCAAACAAATTACAGATTTCATCTTACATCATCACAATGGCTTATTCAATAAAGCAAGTGACAGCTCCTGCTGGCAAGGATGTGGAGTAAAGGGAACACTCCTCCATTGCTGGTAGGAGTGCAAATTTGTCCGGCCACTGTGGACACCAGTATGAAAGGTGTGGTGGTATTGTGTTCCCCAAAATATTGTGTACCTTAATAAACTTATCTGGGGTCAGAGACGGAACAGCCACAATATTAAACATGAGGTTAGGCAGTGGTAGCATACGCCTTTAATCCTAGCATTCCAGAGATAGAAATCCCTCTGGATCTCTGTGAGTTCAAGGCCACATTGGAAATGGCCAGGCATGGTGACAACGCCTTTAATCCCAGAGAGCAAGCCTTTAATCCCAGGGAGTGGTAGTAGAAAGCAGAAAGGTATATAAGGTGTGAGGACCAGAAACTCGAGGCATTTGGCCTGGGTAGGCATTTGGCCTGGAGAAGCATTGGGCTAGTTAAGCATTCAGGCTTCTAGCAGCAGTTCAGCTGAGAGTCATTTGGATATGAGGACATAGAGGCTTTCAGTCTGAGGAAGCAAGACCAGCTGAAGATCCGGCAAGGAACTTTTAAGATTCATGCTACAGAAAGGTTCTCAGGAAGATGGGAATCGAATTACCTCAAGATCCAGCTATACCACTCTTGGGAATTTACCCAAAAATTGCCATATCCCACTAAAAAGATGCTTACTGCACCATGTTCATCCAGGTGGACTGTCTCTTTTTCATCCTCTGTGGAAGTCTTACTTTCTTTGCCCTGAAAGAGACACAAATTGGTTACAGACAGTCTAACATCACAGGTCCTTGACCAAGTAGGGAAGAGAATCCCTGATGCCTGCTGGGTGGCTACACTGAGAGGTTAGGAGGCACCATGTTGGAACACCAAGGGCTCTCATGATGGTGACTACAGAGCCAAAGTAAGCAGAGATGAGACACAAAGGCAGGAGAAGTTTTACTAACTGCTGCAGGTAAGGAGAGCCTGGGCATTGATTGGAAGACAGTGTCTTCCTGGAATGTAGAAAATAGAGGAATTTCATGCAGGGGCATCTACATATTTTGAGATGTGATCTTCAATTCTGGAAGATGCTCATTGAAGGATTATATGACACTTTTATACATGGTCAGTTCAAGGTCATGTATGTGATGCTTTTTAGTGTTAATGAGAGAAGACTGGAGGAGAGAAAGAACCACTGATTGACTGTATCAGTCATGGCACCTAAAATGTAACTAGACACTGCCTGACTAGAGACACATGCTTAAGATTGCACTAATGCTACTTGGAGAGGACAAGGACATGAGAGAAGAATATCAAGATTGCAAATGCCATATGACTGACTGGACAACTCTGCTGATGTCCACGCCATTATTTCTTCCCATTGTGTTGACTTGTGTTTCTATAAATCTGAAGTTAAATAAACCCTGCCTCCTGTAAGTAGATCTTTGCCAACTATTAGACCACACATGAGAAAAATTAGTAGTAGAGTGGCTGGACAAAAGAACGTGAGAGAAAAATTAAAAATCACTATGGATTTTGCCAAGCCTTGATTGGACCATTGCATGTGACATCACAAGGAGTCCAAGTGATGTAAGCTAGATATCAGCCAATAAAAGGGCGCCACCTAGGACTGGGTTTCGTCTTTGTACTTCAGAGAAGCAGTTGGTTCTCTGAAGAGCAGTTGGATTCAGTTGTATCTGCTAGATTTGGACTTTTCAAAACCTGTAGGATTCTCAACTGAGTGAGTACATTTCCCACGTTTTCAGTTTGGGTTTTTGTCTCTTGGTATCTATTCATTGCTTTATTGACATCATTGGTTTGGGTTTTGATTTTTGCCTGTAAGTTCTTTTTCCTCATTTCACCTCATTTTCCTTTTATCAACTTCTTTTCTTTGTCATTCTTGCCTTTGTTCTTGTGTAATTTACATACACACTGGTATAGATTATCTCCATGGCATGAGGAATTTGATCCTGAATTCCCATATCTGACTATGTTGCCTTTTGTTCCTATTTACATGCTCTATTTCACTTACCCACACATCAACTGTGACAAGTACTTCCTAATGATCTAAGGTTCTTCCCTCTGCATGTTCAGGACCCCTAGGAAGCAAAATGTCACACTTGTGTTTGTGGAACTGGAATATTTGAAGTAACACTTTCTCTAGTTCCAAATGTGTTCCTGAAAAAGGCATTTCATTTCTTTGATGTCTGATTATAGGACTTACCTCAAAGTTGTGTGTGTGCACTCTGCTTTGTGCCAATTTGTATGTGTGGACAAATTCCCCTGGCTCTGCCTCCCGAGTGCTGGGATTAAAGTCATGTGCCACCACCACCTAGCTGTATTTTCTACATTTCATGAGGGGAGGGACTGAATGGCCAGAGCTTACAGAAGGACAGTGATGCTAGGACGGACCTTCCTTTCAGACAAAAGTTCATTAGTAACGATAGACTGGACACTTATTGGGTGTCTGAAGGGGTTTTATTCCCACCAGACAAAGTGTGTCTCCATGAACTTCATGGTTTCTGAGGGGAAAGGAGTTGCTTTAATAGCAAGAAGCAGGCTTGGTTAACATAGGAACTAAGCTTCATGACAGAGCATGGGATCTGGAATTTAGGCTACTTGGGGAACTCATTGACTGTATTCATGGGGTGGGTGGGAGACTTATGGTCACTGTATAACTTTGTGACACAATGAATGTTTGTGGCTTCTGGGGAAATAACAGGAGTGGAGTGGGGAGGGATAGCAGCCCTCTCTGCTACGGGCATTTGTCCTTGGGGGCAAGAACGTGAACAGAAAAAAAACCAATTTAATAATTAATGTAATAATTTAACAGAAAAATAATTTTAAAAAATCACTTTGTTTTTTTGCCGAACCTTGATTGGTCCATTGCATGTGACATCACACGGATTCCTTGTGAGGTATGCTAGATACAAGCCAATCAAAGGCACTGCCTGAGGCTGGGTTTGTTTGTACTTCAGAGAAGCAGTTGGTTGGTGGGAGAGCAGTTGGACTCAGTTGTTTCCCATACACTTGGATTTTTCTCTGACCTGTTGGATCTGGACATAGTGAGTTTAATCCCCAAGTTCTCAGTTTGGGCTTTTGGCAATGGCATTTATTTATTTCTTTATTTACATTATTGGTTTGGGTACTAATTTTTCCCTGTAATTCCTCTTTCTTCATTTCAACCTATTTTCCTTTTATCAATGTCTTTATCGTTTTTGGCTGTGTTCTTGTGTATTTTACAAATTAGTGTTATATATTAAATGCATAGGATGAGATATTTGATCATGACTTTGATATCTGTCTATACAATACTTTGATCATATTTATCTGCTATATTTCACTTCCCGACCCATTGAATTGGGACCGTACACACAGGCTATCCCCCTGCCTGCTCATGACCTGGAGTGAACAAAATGTGACACTTGTGTTTGTGGAATTGCTGTTTGTAGTAACACTTTCACTAATTCCAGGTTTCCTCCTGAATTAGGCATTCCATTCCACCACTGTCTGATTTAGGACTTACCTCAGTGTGGTGTGTATGCTATGTTCTTTGGCAATTTGTGTCTGTTGACAAATCTTGAGTATTTCTGGTTAAAGACATCTTGATCATGAAGTCTGGACTTATTAACATGGTGTTGAATTTGATTGGGGCTATCCATTACTCTCATTCAGGTTTTTTCAATCTGTCACTCAAGGATATTGCCTGATATTAGAATCTTATTTAAATGTCTTACATGGTTTGGAAATTAGGGTAATATTTCTTTTATGAAATGTGCTTGAAAGTGTGCCTTCCGTCAGTTTTATGGACTACTGAAATACTTGCAGATCGATGCTGTTAGTTGTTGAGATAGGACAAGTTGATTTCCAGTTTGCTGGTTTTGGCACATGGAAATTAGACTTGCTCTTTCATATTTATATTTATGTTTTTCATTGTTTCTTTATATTTATTCTTCTTTCAGACAGTACATCCTGACTTCATCCTCCCCTCCCTCCACTCCTCCCAGTTGCTCCTCACCTCCTCTCTCCACCAGATCCAATGTGCTCTGTGTCCCTTTAGAAAAGGGCAGGCTCCCACAGGATAGCAACTGAACATGGAATGACAAGATGCAATAAGAGTATATTAAAATATTGGTTTTTGTTCTAGTGACAATTTGTGCTTAAATTATCGCTTCCCTCACTAAATGCTACCCAATTATCATTTTTGAAAATTCAATCTTTTATTTCCATAAGTTTTTTTTTCTCCTGTATAGAAAACATTTTCAAATTTACTGGACTAAATTTGAATACATATGTTTTTCATTTTTGTTTATTGAGAAATTCTCTACTCACTCTACATACCACCCACAGATCCCACCTCCTACCTCCTCCCACCCCCAGGCCTCTCTCACTAGCCACGCCACATCCCCACATTTCCTAAATCAAGGTCTCCCATGGAGAATCAGCAGAGCCTGGCACACTGAACCTAGGCAGGTCCAAGCCCCTTCCAATTGCACCAAGGCTGCCCAAGGCGAAACACCACAGGCACCAGATTCACAATGGCCTGCCCATGCACCAGGGATGGATCCTGATCCCCCTGCCTGGGTGTCCCCCAAGCAGTTCAAGCCAAACAACGGTCTCTGTATCCAGAGGGCCTAGTCCAGTCCCATGGGGGCTCCACAGCCACTAGTCTGCAGGTCATGGGCTTCCTCTAGTGTGGCCGGTCATCTCTGCACGTCTTCCCATCATGATGTAGATGTCCCCTGCTTGCAGAATCCCTCCTCTCTCTCCTCAGTTGGATTCCAGAGCTCAGCCTGGTGCCTGGCTGTAGATCTCTGCATCTGTCTCCATCAGTCACTGAACAAAGGCTCTATGATGACAGGGTATTTGCTAGACCAGTCACCAGAGTAGACCAGACTAGGCACCCTCTGGACCACTGCCAGCAGTCCAAGGTGGGTCATCCTTGTGGATTCCTGAGAGCCTCCCCAGTACCCTGCCTCTTCTTATTCCCATGATGTCCTCATCTATCATGGTATCTCCCTCCCTGCCCTCCCACTCTCTCTCTGTTCCAGCTTGAGCCTCCCATTTCCCTATGTTCTCATCCCCAACTCTTTGGCCTCTGCCACTCGCCCCCCCCTCCACACCCAGTCCACTCATGTAGATCTCATTCACTTCTCCTTCGGTGGGTCATCTATGTGTCCCTCCTAGAGTCTTTCCCTGTTAGCTAGCCTCTCTGGAGCTGTGGCTTGCACTCTGGCCATCCCTTCCCTCACATCTAGTATCTACTTATGAGTGAGTACATACAATGTTTATCCTTCTGAGTCTGGATTGCCTCACTCAGGATGATATTTTCTAGTTCTTTCCATTTGCCTGCAAACCTCATGATGGCATTGATTTTCTCTACTGAGTATTCTAGGGTGTTTTTTTTCCATATAAAGTTAAGTATTGTTCTTTCCACATCTGTGAAGAATTGTGTTGGAATTTTGATGGGGATTGCATTGAATCTGTAGATTGCTTTTGGTAAGATTGCCATTTTTACTCTGTTAATTCTACCTATCCATGAGCATGGGAGATCTTTCCATTTTCTGATATCTTCTTCGATTTCTTTCTTCAGAGACTTAAAATTTTTATCATACAGGTCCTTCACTTGTTTAGTTAGAGTTAGCCCAGGGTATTTTATATCATTTGGGGCTATTGTAAAGGGTAATGTTTCCCTGATTTCTTTCTCAGCCCATTTATCATTTGTATATAGGAGGGCTACTAAGTTAATCTTGTATCCTGCCACCTTACTGAAAGATTTTGTCAGCTGTAGGAGTTCCCTGGTAGAATTTTTGGGGTCACTTATGGATACTATCATATCATCTGCAAAGAGTGAAAGTCTGACTTCTTCATTTCCAATTTGTATCCCCTTCATCTCCTTTTGTTGTCTTATTGCTCTAGCTACAACTTTAAGTACTATGTTGAATAAATATGAGGAAAGTGGAAAACCTTTTCTTGTTCCTGATTTTAGTAGAATCGCGTTGAGTTTCTGTCCATTTGGTTTGATATTGGCTGTTGGCTTGCTGTAAATTGCCTTTATTATGTTTAGGTATGTTCCTTGTATTCCTGATCTTCCTTTATCATGAAAGGGTGTTGGATTTTGTCAACGATTTTTTCAGCATCCAGTTAGATGATCATGTAGTTTTTTTTCTTTCAATTTGTTTATATGGTGTATTACATTGATAGATTTTCTTTGTTGAACTATCCTTGCATCCCTGGGATGAAGCCTAGTTGGTCATGGTGGATAATTTTTTTGATATGTTCCTGGATTTGGTTAGCCAGTATTTTATTGAGTATTTTTGCATTAATGTTCACGAGGGAGATTAGTCTGTAATTCTCTTTCTTTGTTGCATCTTTGTGTGGTGTGGGTGTCAGGGTAACTGGAGCCTAATAAAAAGAATTTGGTAATGTTCCTTCTGTTTCTATTGTGTGGAACAATTTGAAGAGTATTGGTATTAGCTCTTCTTTGAAAATCTGGTAGAATTCTGAGCTGAAGCCATCTGGTCCTGGGCTTTGTTTGATTGGGAGACTTTTAATGACCGTTTAAATTTCCTTAGGGGTTATTGGTCTATTTAAATAGTTTATCTGGTCTTGATTTAACTTTGGTATGGGGTACCTATCCAGAAAATCATCCATTTCTTTCAGATTTTCCAATTTTGTGGAGTACAGGTATTTGAAGTATGACCTGACGATTCTCTGAATTTCCTCCTTGTCTGTTGTTATGTCTCCCTTTTCATTTCTGATTTTGGTAATTTGGATGTTCTCTCTCCCTGCTTTTTGGTCAATTTGGATAAGGGCTTGTCTATCTTGTTGATTTTCTCAAAGAAACAACTCATTGTTTCATTGATTCTTTATATTGTTTTGTTTCTTTCTATTTTATTGATTGTATTTATAGCCCTCAATTTGATATTTCCCGGTGTCTGTTTCTCCTGGGTGAGTTTGCTTCTTCTTGTTCTAGAGCTTTCAGTTGTGCTGTTAAGTCACTAGTGTGAGATATCTCCAACTTTTTTATGTGTGTGTTTAGTGCTATGAATTTTCCTCTTAGCACTGCATTCATAGTGTCTCCTAAGTTTGGGAATGTGATACATTTGTTTTCATTGAATTCTAGGAAATCTTTCTATCTTTATTTCTTCCTTGACCCATTGGTGATCCAATTCTGCATTATTCAGTTTCCATGAGAGTGTAGGCTTTCTGTAATTTTTGTTGTTGTTGAAATCTAACTTTAAGCCATCGTGGTCCGATAAGATATAAGAGGTTATTTCAATTTTTTTGTATCTGTTGAGATCTTCTTTGTGACCAAGCATGTGGTCGATTTTGGAGAAGATTCCATGGGGTGCTGAAAAGAAGGTATATTCTTTTGTGTTAGGGTGGCATATTCTGTATCTATCTCTTAAGTCCATTTGAGTCAAAATGTCTGTTAGTTCCCTTATTTCTCTGTTAAGTTACTGTCTGGCAGACCAGTCCGTTGGTGAGAGTGGGGTGTCCAAGTCTCCCTCTACTAGTGTATGGGGTTTGATGTGTGATTTAAGCTTTAGTAATTTTTCTTTTATGAATGTAGGTGCCTTGTATTTGGGGCATAAATATTCAGAATTGAGACTTCATCTTGTCGAATTTTGCCTGTGATAAATATGTAATGTCCTTCCTGATCTCTTTCAATTGATTTTAGTTTGAAGACTATTTTATTAGATATGAGGATAGCTACACCAGCATGCTTCTTAAATCCATTTGAATGGAAAGTCTTTTCCCAGACTTTTATTCTGAGGTAGTGTCTGTCTTTGAAGTTGAGGTGTGTTTCATGGATGCAGCAAATGGATGGATCTTGTTTTGTAACCATTCTGTTAGCCTGTGTCTTTTTATAGGTGAATTGAGACCATTGATATTAATAGATAATAATGACCAGTTATTATTAACTCCTGTTATTTTTTGGTGGTAGTGTTGTATGTTTCTTTTCTTTGGTATTTGTTGGTGTGGGACTATCTATTGCCTGTGTTTTCATGGGTGTATGTAACTTCCTCAGGTTGGATTTTTCCTGTCTGTAGGGCTGGATTTGTGGATAGATATTGTTTAAATCTGGTTTTATCATGGAATATTTTGTTTACTCTGTCTATGTTGATTGAGAGTTTTGCTGGGTATAATAGTCTGGATTGGCATCCATGGTCTCTTAGTGTCTGCATAACGTCTGTCCAGGACCTTCTGGCTTTTAGAGTCTTTATTTAGAAGTCAGGTGTTATTCTTATAGGTCTGCCTTTATATGTTACTTGGCCTTTTATCTTCGCGGCTCCTGTAGAACTTTATCTAGTGTAGCTACTTTCCTTATAACACAACAGTTCTAAAGCCACTGTGCTGAGTGTGGATTCTTCCCCACGTCTCCTTATGTGCTCTGCTGTTGTTCCATTTGTTACAAATGTTACCTCTGCCATTCTGACCATGAACGAAGTGCTCTTTAGTGTGTTGATGAGATGGAGGTGAAGTATCAAAACTCTTGTTCATGATCTTCACATCTATGTTCATCAAGGAAAGAAGCTCACACTTGCCCCATTCCTTGAGCTTACTTGGTGGTGGGATCAGGCTAACACTGGCACAGGGATGAGTTTGGACGAGTTCCTTTGCTTTCTCTTTTGTGAAGTATTTTCTATAACCCTGGTCTTCATTCTTCTGCAAAGCTTTGAATGATTCAGGGGATCCATGTGTGGAACTGATTTGTTGAAAGTCCAAACTTGTTGCTTATGACATAAGTGTTTTTATTTTATGTTAATTCAATATTCACACATGTGTAATAATTCCTTTCATATTCTCTAATTTCTTGGGGTATAAAAACTGTAAAATCCATTTAAGACCCTCTGGACTGTAGTTGTATCAGTTACAACATCAACCTTTCTATAGTGTAATTTCTAACTGATCTCTCTCAATCAGCTTTGTTGAGGGGTTTGCATTGTGGAATATCATTGCAGAGAAGCAGCTCATTCTTTCACTGATCTCGGGATTTTCCTTTGCATGCCAACTTGACTTTAATCAACTCAAATCTTTCTTAGGATCCCTCAACCACTGCTTTGGGTTTGGGTTCTTCTAGTATTTTTATATCCTTGAAGAGCATCATTAGATTGTTTGGGATGTCTCAGATTTCATGACAGAGAATTCCAATCTATAGCCTTCCCTCCTTAAACTGCATTCATTTTTTCTTTTAGCATTGTGTGGGTGAAAAATTTCCCACAAGAAAAAGTGGTTGAAATTGAGCAGAACACCATGGGCAGCCACATGGAAGAGGACATTCTTGAAAAGAATTTCAGGATGTTAATATCTCTAGGGTGTGGTTCATTTGGGGAGGTGAAGCTGGCCTGCCACCTTCCCACACATACACGAGTGGCTGTCAAGGTCCTTGAGAAAAACACCAACAGTGTGGCTGACATCAGCACTGAAGTGAATATTCTTCATTCTTTAGAACATAGGAACATCGTTCGATTTTTTCACATGATCGACACACTGACAACCACTTATCTGATTATGGAGTATATGGCAGGAGAAGATCTGGAGAGCTGCCTCGGGGCACTGGGCCGTCTAAAGGAGGAGGAGGCTAGAGGGATTTTCCGGCAGGTGGTGTCAGCGGTTCACTTCCTCCACCAGAGACACATCGCACACCGAGATATCAAATTAGAAAACATCCTACTCGATGCAGCAGGAAATGCAAAGCTTTGTGACTTTGGTACGGCAATTGAAATCACAGAGGGGCAGATGTTGGAGGAGATCTGTGGCTCCTTGCTCTATTGGGCCCCAGAGATCTTGGCAAGAAAGCCCTATGATGGACTGGCAGGTGATATGTGGAGCTTGGGTATCCTCCTCTATGTCCTGGTCACAGGGCACTTTCCATACATGGAAGAAACCCTTGAAGGTATGCACAGGCTCATCACCACCACAATGTGTCCCATTCCCTACCATCTGTCAAAACCCTGTTACTTCATCATTGCCCGACTACTCATGGTCCCCACCTGGTACCGATTCACAGTCTCTCAGCTTGTGGAACGACCATGGCTGGGCCCCATTCAACAACATGTACTGCCTGCCACCAAAGAAATCCTGCCCAGGGTCGTGGAGACTATGTGCACCATCGGCTATACCTGTGAGGAGATTGTGTCATCCCTAACTCACAGGCGACAAAATAATCATGTAACGGCCACATGCAACATTCTCAAACACCAACTGGGTTGTGGGGACAGCCATCAGCAAGATCAGATACCCTGGCTAACTAGCAGCCCTGCTGGTCCTGTTTGCCTCCCTCTCCCCTTGAAGAGAGTAAGTGAACCAGCTTTTACAACCAGTACACAAGCTGGGAAGATTCACTTTAAGGAGGGGGGTGTGGAAGAAAGAGGCCAAACATGCAGAAGCCACAGCATGCCCCACAGATCCTCCTTCCTGGAGGTGCTGTCCTCTTCAGACAACACAGTCCCAGAAAGAGAGGCTCTTATGGCTGATGTCATCAACACTGCTACAGGGGACATTGCAGTCAACAGGAATTCTGTGGACCACCTGCCTGGCAATCTCTCTTCTCCTGAATCAGTCTTGGATGCAACACCCACAGGATTTCTGAACCTGGGCTTCTCTGAAGAAGATTCATCCCAGGGGCCAGACATTCCCAGTGACCAGCCCCAAGTGGCACCCAAGACATCTGGATCCAGGCCATTCAGGGTCTGGAAACTGGTGAGGAAGCGAATTTCCCATGCACTGAGAGCACTGTGCTGCTGCTGCTGCTGCTGCTGCTGCTGCTGCTGCTGCTGCTGCTGCTGCCTGCCCACCCCAAGGTGAGACCTGAACCCTTATATCAGGGCTTCAAGGAAAGAGTGACAGGGTAGACCTACATGGAGAAGAGTTGGTTGGGCCACACAGATGAATTCCTACCTTGTATTTTCAATATGCTATTTCAATATCCTTTTTAAATGAAAAGTTGTACCCACTCAGAGGGCCCACAATTTCAGATTTGTGGTGCATTAGAATGCAAATTGCACAGCTTCCTGTTCATGTAAAGTCCTGAAAGGTGAGCCAAAGGCAGATAGCACAGCATGGGGACCACAGGGTGGGAAGGAAGGGAGGAGAGTTTGGCTAAAGGGGTTAAAGGGTCAGATTGGAGGAATCAGGAAGAGAAATATGGCACAGAACTTTTATCTGACAAAGTCACTAATAGAGGTGTTCATCTTTCTTTCTGCTTTGAAGTGTGGAATCTGAAATGGCGCAATAGAGTTCCAGACCTGGTGAGGAATGATTGCCACAGAAGTGAGCCAGAACAGATCTCCAGAATGCCAGCTCCCTCCAACCCAGGGCAACAGGCTCCTGCCTGATTCATCCTCCAGCTGCTGGGTCTCAGATTCCACTTGGCATCTCCTTCAGAGTAATCCAGCTTCAGAACTGTTGTGGGACAAAGAGGGTCACAAGGCCCATGGACCCCATGACCCTCTCCCTTCCTAGCTTTGGTTGTGCTTGTAGGACCACTCACACTGCATGGAAAACAGCAGCCTCTGCAACCAGGAATGACTTCATACCTGCTCATCATCTTGGTCAGTTTAACCCCTCCAACTTCTTCTGTGACTGCCTTTTGAAAGAACAGGAAGACCTGTGTAAGTCCTGGAGAGTGGAGATGGGTGAAAAGAGATGAAGGGGATTATTGAGAAACAGGATGGAGACAGGAAGAGGGGAAATGAGAGGTGGTGTAGAATAGGGAATAGAGTTTTTCTTGAGGAACTTCCTGTCAACAAATAAACATGAAAGAGATGTGTGTGTGTTTCCCTGTGACAGGGGCCAAGGACAAGCTAGAGCAGGAAGAAACCTCCCCTGAAGTGCAGAGTGGGAGGGAGCTAGGAATAGCCAGCAATGAGGAGGAGAGGGCCTGGTCCGATGGTTCCTAGCATGTAGCAAGGCACACAAGTAGAATGCTGTCTTGGAAATAGCATCCTGTTCTCTCCTACAGATCTGAGGTATAGCAGGAGAAAAGTGCAGCACTATTGGTCAGTAGAGTTCCGACTTCATCAGAGCTGAGTAAGTTCTGTCTGTTAAAGTCACTAAGAGAGACACTTTCTTTATTCTTTCGGGTTTTATTTGAAGAAAGTGAAATGGTCTACTTGAACTACAGTCTTGGTGTGGTGTAGTGCAATAGGAAGGATCCAGGCTGCAAATTTGTGTCCTGTGTGATGATATGTTAGGGCTTCAGGTTCCAGTATCCATCCTCCAGGTATATGGTCTCAGCTACCATCTCCCCCATCCTTCACCTCACTGCTTCCCCTGCACTGTTGTTGAACATCCTTAAGTAGTCACGTGTAACATCGACCCAATGAATGTCTACATCCCTCATGGTTCCTGTGGGACCAGGGTTCCATGGCATCTAAAAGTGCTGTCTCTGTCTACAGGACTGACTTGCACACAGTCTCCGGCTTCCCTCATTTTTGATCTCTTCATCACCTCCAAACTGCGTTCTGACTGTCTTTTAGAAGAACTATAGCAACTGTAAATCCACTGGGAGATGGGAGAACAGAGATAAGGGGAGGAACAGGGGAAAGGAGGTGGAGAGGATAAAGAAGAAATGAAAGGACCTGTGGAGAGAGGTAGAGTCTGTCCGAGGAGCTGAAATCAGTCAGGAGAAAAGGGTGTTTTCCTGGATCTGGCATCTTAAAAAATTGAGACCAGGAACAAATGCCTCAAGGACAGCAGAGTGAGAACTCTGGTTCCATCTCTGGCACTCTATTGTCAGCCATGAGGAGGGAAGGCCCTGTTCTGATCACTCTTAGCATATGTCAATGTAGAGAACTATGAGGCTGCTTTGGAAAGGGTCCCATTCTGCGCTACTGATGAAGTGTTTGGTTAGAGAGAAGGGTGGCTTTATCATTCAGTGGGGTCCTCTACTGGACTTGTTTATCACGGCCTTTGGCAGATCTGATGACATCTGTGTCTTTGTCTTTATAGCCTCCTTCATCCAGGCTTCCCGTGTTGCCTCCCATTTACTGATCCCAGATTCTTGCATCATTTTCCCATGTCATGGAGGGATTTATACCTCATATTTGTCCTTACATTAACATTGTTCTGCTCTAATGTGTGAAGGTAAGTGGGCATTGCCAGGCCTGATGCTGAGTACTGCCTCTACAAGGCCAGCATCCATGTGACTGCTTCATGACCAATGCCCATTATTGGGGTCAGGCCTACAAGGAAACATTGATCATCACCCGGAGCTCTAATGACAGCAACTGGTGCACTGTGAAGCAATGGTGAATGTAATGTCTGAACTGGTTTCCAGGACACCTTCCAGGTAGGAAGCAGCTTACTGATTTGACAAGAGGAAATGAACTCAACAGGGACTCCAGGGTACTAATCTGTGTGAATCATGGACCCCTAGGTAAGATTGAGTACAGTAAGTATCTGTTTGTGGTAGAAGATGAGTCTCTGAAGCCTGGTCTTCATGCAGTGAAAATGGTCCTGTGAAGTATCATGTTCCAGCATCCCTGACACAGAGGGACAGTTCTCGTTGACTTGCTCAACTGAAGAGCAATGGGAGACTAAGAGACTGCAGAGATGTGACAAGGGAGGAACCAGCCTCTCTGTTGTAGTTGGCCTCCAGCTCTGTTTTGACCCTCTGATTCTGGCCTGTTAGCAAACACTGATGCATATTAAAGGCTTTGGCCAGATCTTCCCAGCAGGATGATGGACAGTTTCTGCTTACTTCTACATCCTTGACTGCCTGGTCATTGCCATGTGCACACAACAAGACCAGTCAGCTTGATCAGGGAGACAGGGAACTTTTTTCAGTTTGTGGGTATCGCCTGGTATCAGACTATGTTTCTGTGGCCTATGAGTGAAGGCAGGGTTTGAGACATGGTTGAGGAGTCTGTTGAATTCTGAAAATGAGATAGGGAAATTTCCTGAATCCTCATTTGATAATTTAATTTTTGAGATTGGTTCTCACTCTATAGCCCTGGCTATCCTGAGAAACTCTGTGCAGAGCATGCAGCTCTCAAACTCACAGAGATTGACCCCCTTGTCTGCTTCCGGAGAGCAGTGTTTACAGATGTGGACTCCCATGCCTGGCTTCAAGTACTGGATAGCATCAACGTAAAATTCCTACAAACATTTGAGGCAGAAGGAGACAAGTCCTGTGCTTCTTTCATCCTGACAGGGTCAGGGATTGAACTGAAGGTTCTGTCATCCAGGATGGACTACAAACAGCAGCAAAGTCCAAATCTACCCTTCAGAATAGAAGTCTATGTCCACCAGTGAACAGATACCTGCAGGTGAGAACTGCTGTCATGAATTCTTCTGGGGACCCTGGTCTGTGGGCTGAGGAAGGTATACACTAGCTGATACATCCTTGGAAACAAGGCACAGAACATGTGAAGGCTACTCTCTAACCCTGTTTTCACAGGATGCCCACTGCAATCCAGGAACAAATCCCATGACTTCAACCTGACCAATCAGGAGAGTCCAGATTGGCTACCTGGTCTGATTGATTGTGTTCTTTCCGTTTAAGCCGTGAGATCACAGCTGAGGACTCAAGGTGGGTCACTGAGAGAGATGGTGCCAGTTTTGGGATATTGAAGGCAGGGCTCTCACTTTAAGGACACCAGTGGCAGAGGCAGTGCATGAAGCCACAGATTACAGATAGGAGCTTCCAGTTCTACTCATCTGACACCCAGATTCTGTCTGGTTGGCTGCTGACTTCTATGGCTACTCTTCCTCATGGGTCCCACAGAGCTTTAGTTACTTGTGAAAACCACTTTGGGTTGGGTTTTAGGCCACTGAAAATTGCTCATATTCCCTGGCTAATGTCGAATACAGGGCTGCAGGTTTCTGAATTCTGAACCAAATAGGACTCTGTGCAGCCCATTCAGGACATTCTGTGATGGTAGAGGTGATCAGTCCATCCCAAGAATGTTGTGGGCCATCCCAGGAAGACCACTATCCTTTTCCATGTCTTTAGTGTTTTGTTGTTCATGTTCTGGCCCCTACAAACCTCCAGATTTTGCATATGAAAGAAGAAAGTGATATTTGTCTTTTGGGACATGCTAGTCACACTTTAACACAGTCATATATGTTTTCTGAAAAATGTCTAAATTTCATTCTTGAGGGTGAGTATGTGTTCTTGCCCTGTATGCTCTTCAACTGTTTATTTATTTCTCTATTGATTTATTCAGTTAGTTATTCATTTATGTATTCATCCTATGTGTCTTTACATCAAGTATCTTGAGCACATTCATGTCCCCATCACTTCACATCCTCCCTCCATCCCTACACCTGCCCCAATAATACAAAATTTAAGAGGAAAAAAGAAAAATAAGACAACATTTTTTTCCAAGACCAAGTTTCCCTGTGTAGATTTGTGCCTTAACTGGAACTCACTCTGTAGCTCAGGCTGGCCTGGAACGCACAGAGATCTACCTGACTCTGCCTCCCAAGTGCTGGGAATAAAGGTGTGGGCCACCACTTCCTGGCAATAAGACAAAATTAAAAGAGGGAGACATAAACATCTCCTCGTGGAAGCTGCAGTGATAGAGTGTGACAGAGTGAGTCACACTATGAACCTCTCTGTCCACATATCTTGTTAGTGCTCATTGCAGAGACACTGGTCTGCTCCAGGCCTCGGGTTTCTTATTTTTTGTTGTTGTTTGTTTTTTTTATTTTATTTTATTTTATTTTATTTATTTATTTTTTAAATTACACTCATGATATTCATTAATTAGACTCATAATATTAATCACATTTGTGGTATTCATAGATCACATTTGTGGTATTCCTAGATTACATTCGCAGTATTCATTCAATATATATATTAAATTTTAAATGCCGAATGTCATTTATTGAAGGGGGGAGGAGGTCTTAAGCACAGGCTTACAGCACAATGGGAGGACCCCGGACGGCAGAAGTTCGCTACCGATGTTTTACAATCTTGCTTCTAATCTGTTAATGCCTATTATTCAGGATACACAGACAAGGAACTTCCCTTAAGCACTCAGGAGGATGGAACCTGGCAAGGAATTAGCATAGGGAGGATATCAAGGTCAAGGTCCGCAAGCAAGGCAACAGTTACCCAAAACGGGGGCCAGGGCCCTACAGGTCCCCCTTTTGTTAAAAAATGAGCTTCTGACTTGGGTTGCTTGGGACGTCAGCAGGTCACCTTACCAGTCATAGAGACGCCTGCCCAGCAGGCCTCGGGTTTCTACTACACTAATTTTGTATTTGATACTGTCATCTGTCCTTTGCAATTGGCACATTAACTTGTTTCACTATATGGGCATGCAAATTTAAATCTCTGACATCAAAATCACCAGTACCATAGTACAAGCCCACTTCTAAATAAAGTGGCAAAGTTGATCTGGAGATGGAGAGCAGAAGATGAGAACCAGAGATGGCAGTGGCAGCAGGAAAGAATTGGCTAAAAAGGATGAATTTGGAGAGAGAGAGAGAGAGAGAGAGAGAGAGAGAGAGAGAGAGAGAGAGAGAGAGGAGAGAGAGAGGAGCCATAGGGAGAGGAATGCACAGTAGGTCTAGCTTAAGTGCTGCATATTTCAAGTTCCCCTAGAGTCCCTTTCACATGTCCTTCCTCTTTAAAGTGATGAGCTCTCTACATCAGGAGACACAGGGTGGCGATTTGAGGTGTGGCCTGAGACAGCAGAAGTTGGAGCTCTGCAGGAAGTCCAGAGGACGTGTGCCCACTTCCCCAGCATGAAGGGTCTCTGTCCAGCACAGGAGGAAGTAAGCCATCTACCACAGGATTCTCTCCAGGAAACCTTAGTTATCAAGGAAATATGATCCAGGGCTGGTGTTTCACAGCATCCTTGTCTGAGGGAGACATGAGCCTATACCAGGTACAAGCTATCCATGACTGTGCAGACCCTGTGGACCAGTCTGCAGGGGAATAACTAGCAGTACTCATTGATCTGTCCACCCTTCAGGTGTCTGGTCCTAGTGAAATGTTTCCCCACATGAAGGAAAGTGACCTCCTTCCTCTCCTTCCTCTCCCTCCTTCCCTGCTGTTGTATTTGCAGACTTCATTTATCCCTGTGTCCTGCCCATCAGAAAAGACTCAGTTCCACTGCATGCTGGTCTAGTTTATGTGTTTGTGAGGAGGCCTCACTGTAGGGAGTTTTATCAGAACCATATTTGTCTCCTAACAGGAAAGTGACAGCAAGCTGGAGGAAAATGGGTACCACATCCGATGGAATGCAGGGACATTGCTCCATCTTGGAAGTGAGTGGGCCTTACCTATCCTAGGGCACAGTGGTCAGAGGTGGGGTCAGCACTCTTAAAACTACTTTGTACCCAGTACCACTGGGGAGAGTGGTCAGACCTAGACAGCCTGCTGACCATACAACTATGGCTTCCAGATAGGCTGACTGCTTCCTTGTCCTGCTGGGGTAGTTGTCTAAAGTGTTGTCAGGTGCACCTGACAGGCAGACAGCCTCTCCATGCAGTGAAGGATGGCCACTCTGATGGGGATAAATGTTAAGACTCATCTATGTGCAGTACATGGCCGAAAGCATCATTGAGACCACCATATAACAGCCTGTAGTAAAATGTTTAGTTTTTGGTTTCTGGTCTAAACTTGACTCTGGCTTAGAGGTTAGGAAGAATGAGGCTGACCAGGCAGGCTTGCCTCAATCCCGAGGGTAGGTGGTCATTGAGCTTGTGGTACAGAGGACCAAAGAGAGAGAGAGAAAGTCATAGCTGAGGCATAGGTACAGAGGGATATTGAGATAACTTGGTGTGGTGGCAATCTCTTCTCTCTGATCCTAACACCAATGAGGAGGAACAGTATGAGTCAAAGATGGTAAAGATCTTCTCACACCTGTGTGTTGTGACATCCATTCTGTCACTGGCCAGTGACTTAGTCTGTGTTGGGTTCCAGAACCTTGAACATGGGGATTCACAGAACCTAGCTTGGGAAACTAGCCAAGAGACAATGACCTGCTTGCTCCTCAGCCCATGCCTGGTGTGTTTGTCAGAGAGTGACCACAAGCCACGTGGCAAAGTATAGATTTACAGAAATGGATTGATTTAAGATGTAAGAACTAGATAGCTAGAAGCCTGAGCCATTAGGCCACACAGTTTAAACAATATAGGTCTCTGTGTTTACTTGGTTGAGTCTGAGCGGCTGTGGGACTGGTGGGTGACAGAGATTTGTCCTGACTGTGGGCCAGGCAGGAAAACTCTAGCTACAAGTTTCAGTTAAGTGCATCAGGGTGAAGCCTGCCTTGTGACCACTAAGGCAGGCTTTACACTTAACTGAAACCAGGGCCTGTGGAAGGGAGTCTTGGGTACTGTGGCCAGGCATAGAATCTCTCAGGAGATAGCCCATGTGGACCAAGAGTCCAAGCCCTGGTAATGATGGGGTCTAAGAATGTGACTCTCAGGAAGCAGAGTTGAGTATAATGTGAGTATATTATGAGTAGAGGCCAGGTGAGTATAATATGAACTTTTTATATCGTTGGCCACTGCAGGGAGCATGTGGTGGCCATTACAATGTGACATTAGAAAAGTCAGCTTAGGATGAGGCTCACACACTCAACACCCTCCTTCCCCTACTGCCTGCCTCCTGGAGGCAACAGGAACAGGTACAGACAATACGTGCTATTTGTAATAATATCTTTACACAAACTACCCCAACGTTCCTCAGTAATACTCACCTCCCAGTGGAGAAACGTGAGTCCTACTGATGCTGGGTAGCTTGTTCTTTTAGACAAAGCCTGACTGGTTGGAATGTTTAAATTCCTCTCAGGTCATTGACACACATTGGATGACTAGGGTGGTAACAGACTGCGTCCTCTGTCGTCTCAGAGGTCAACTCCAGAACTCTCATTGACATCCTTTTCTCCTCAGATCTGCAGGTTCTGGTGGACATGTTTAGACAAACCTCATCTTCACCATATGTGCATCCTGTCTCATCTAGGCAAGTGTTCAGTGAGCTGGGTGCAGGAAGCACAGTGCCTAGAAACAGACATGTTGGTGGAAACTGCTTTTCCTTCTTGATCCTAGAGCCTGTTTATGGGATAGTAGCAGAGCAGCTAGAACAAACCGGTACCTGAAATCAGGGCTTTCCAAGGAGACCCTACTGATTTCTCCCTCAGGAAGGTCACATAGGAAGAAAAGGGACGTTATTCCTGCCTCATGAGGTCCTGAACTCCACCAGAAATAAACCAGCTATTACCTGAAAGGCCATAGGTCTAGGGTTTTTGCCAGCCTCATCTTTGGTCTAACATAAGCTTTTTCTTATAGGTGCCTGGCCATATCCCTGATCTTCGACCCTGAGAACTCCTGACCTGAGTATGTGCACACTGAGCATTAGTGACATGGAGGGAAGAGAGCACCTCTCACCTCCCCTCTCAAGCAGACTAGCATGCCATTGTCTGGGCACCAGAGGAACTCAGAGGCTGCACACAGCAACAGGAGGACATGCTGTGCAGGACGATGATATGGTTTCTCTTCCACCATCCAACTACAGGCAACCACTCCAAGTTAACAACAAGATCTGTGGAATCTACAGGAACATCCCCTGTGAAATCCTCCTGGTGGGTACTTACTGTTGAATCCTGGCCAACTTAGACCCCTTTGCATTTTGACAGTTCAGAAAGTCACCTATGCCTCTCTGTCCTCACAGATAACCCAGAAAACCTGCCTGACCACGTAAAGAAGTATCTCAGAGGAGCCTTGGGAATTAAATGTGCTTCCCTTCCTGAACTCTAGAGTGGATCTCTAGAGAAGGGCATTATCCATGGACCACCTGTCCCAGGCCTCCATTAACATGAAGAAGGAGAACTTGAGGTCATACCTTCAGCCCATCTTTCACTGGTATCAGACAGAGACAAATTACAAAAAAAATAAAAACTGAAGCACTTAATTAGAATAACAACATAATTTCTACAAATTGGCATTCAGAATGTTTGACTCCTGAATGAGAGAAATCCGAAGCTATATAAGCTCTCACGTTCTACCAGTTGTTATTCTAAAGGTGTTTATACTTCATCTATACACTCAGCAAAATCCAGTCTGATGCTCAAACACAAGATGTAACAACCAACTGGACCTAAACCTAGAAGACATGGCAGAGGACAGGAAAGATTCCTCCAGACCCCGATCTTTTTCTTCCAGGACTTCCCACCAAGCCTCAAAAGATCCACAAAGGGCTACAGGGAAGTAATAGAGACTGAACACATGGAACAGAACAGAAAGATCAGAAACAGACCCAGCGAAATCCTGCCAGGTGATTTTCTCATAATCACCCAGGGAAATCAAGGCAGAGAGAAGGGCTTGTCCACAAACGACCGCAGAAGAAGATTTAAAAACAAGAAAAAGGAACCCCTTTTAAAACACGAACACATTTCAATTGACCCCAAATACAAACACTATAATGTTCACATAAAGTTATAGAAGAGGACTATGTAAGTTCCTGCCATATAGGAAGGAGGAAGGAGAATAACACAGAGATGAACTGCAGACTCAGGAGCCCCGCTGCCAACAGCCATGAAAATACAGAGACTGGAGCATGGCTGGAGAAGACACTCCCCCAGGACATCTAGAGAGAGTCTGGCCCCTGACACATCCCGGCACACAACACGTCCTGACAGTTGACGTTGTGTGGCTATGAGGAGGTGGAGGTGTAGTGTGTGCTGTGTGGTGGGACTAGTGCTGACACCTATCCCATCGTGTGGGATGGAGATGAGCTGTCCAGTGATCTGACAACAGCACTGTATGGATGTCCAGTCAGCTGGGGAAAGCAGCAGGACTGACACCTGGACACTCACATGTGCTACCCATGCCCCTCCCCTTGTTCACAACGTACACACAGGGTCAGTGTAAGGACAGGAAGGACGCCCCTCACCCACACTCACCACAGAGTTCTCTAGGTATTAGGCCTAGATACTCAACTCCCTTCTGCTGTCCCACACACAATGCTAGATTCTAGACCATGCGAGACATGCCTCCACCCACAGTGTACTAAGACATGGGGAAAGGTATCAGGTCCTGCTGGTCACTTGACCTCCTGACAAGGACACACAGTTACTGCTTGGTTCAAACACTCCTGGAATCCTCCTGCACTGACATACAACACTAGGTACAATGCAGCGTGGGACACTACAGCCATGCCACCTCACTGCACTACCAGCAGTCAGACCAGATAAGCAACCCCTACATCACACACACACACACACACACACACACACACACACACACACACACACAGCCTCTAATACACTTACTTCTAAGTATGGGCCATGCATGACTTCCCACCTAATCACACATTGACTGCTATGTATTAGTCCTTCCTGAACAAACACTCTCACACACCTCACATGTATTCCTAGGTCTGGATCCCAAATGTCTTCCACATAATCCCTTATTAACAGCTACTTATCAGGCTATACAGGATGCTTTTGCCACTGTACCCAAATACTCTCTTAGTATTGGACCCTACTTGAAGCCCTAATATCACTGAAATACCACATAATGTAGATGTAACCAACCGTCTTATTAAATAAGAAACACAGAGTCAATGTAAAGATAAAAGCCCAAGAGGTCAGAGCTAAGAGCCTTACCCGGCTGTTGCAGCTAGCCTCCTCAGCCAAGAGACCTCTCCAAAAGAGAGCTACTTCCTGTCTGTTCGTCTTTATAAAGACTTCCTGTTCTGCCTTCTCATTGGTTGTAAACCCAACCACATGACCGTCTCGTCACTGCCTGTCTGTAGGTCACTCCAGGTCTTCTATGGTTGGTATTGAGATTAAAGACATGTGTCTCCAATGCTGGCTGTATCCTTGAACACACAGAGATCTACCTAGTTCTGCCTACCAAGTGCTGGGATTAAAGGTGTGTGCCATGAACGCCCAGCTCTGCTCTGCTTGCTATTAGCTCTGACCCCTAGGCAACTTTATTTATTAACATACAAATAAAATCACATTTCAGTACAAATAAAATACCACTATAACATACACTGCTAGGGTAAAGGCCCTCTTGAATATCACACCCCACAGCCACAACCTACCATGTTAATAGCAGGTCCCCTGGACACTACAGTCCATCAACCCATATATTTCTGTTTGATATCAGACATGTTGGGCATTCCAACACTCCATGGCAACTCCTATGAGGCTAGCCAAAGGCCCTGGAATGCACACATCACCCTGCATTGCCCCACATACACTGCTAGGTTTCAGGCTTTTCTGATACCCTAATGGCCTCACAAACACTCTGAAGTGTCAAGCACACTTGGACATCACATAGTACACTGCCAATCTACTTCAAAATGAATGATCAGACCTTGACAGACACCAGCTCAGTTATAAGCTAACACGTACTCAGTAGGGATTGTGCAGAACTTGAACCCCATAATTCCACTGCTCCCCTCTGACATACAGTTATCACCAAATACAATCAACACACCACCACCCCTGTGACCACACATCCACTTCTAGGTATCAGGTCCAGTTTGACCTCATACCCCACATTAATTGACATATGAGACCATGCTGGGAATTTCTCCTCCTGTTAGGTCAGGCAAAAAAACCTAACAATTAGCATTGTTGGACATCCTTCTTGTGCAGAAGACACACCCACACTGCTAGGCATCAGCTTCTCCTGGACTCCTTCCTATGCTACACAATGTGCTGGGTCTCAGGCTCTACTGCTAGTTACTGGACCATGCTGGACATTAACCCCTGTCCAAACAACAGTGCATATAAAGTGCTGTGTGTCAGGTTCACTTGAACATCAGGCTCCATCACGCATGACATGCTAGGTATCAGACAATGTTGACACCCACCCTAACCCCTGATATTTACTACTGGCCCAATGAACACTGCAATTTTAAAGGCTATGGTAGACACCTCCATCACTGACATATGCAAGACACTTATACCACTCTGTGCAGATTTCAGTCATGTGTATTGAAGTGTATTGTATGCATATACCATAATTTGCTTCAAGCCTTACCCAAAATAGCACCATTCTGTTGAAAACATACACTACTAGACAGTGGCTGGGTGTAAGCATGGCTGATAATTAGCAGGGACTTTGCTGCAGCAGGATGGGTGTAGGAAGAGAGACTTATTGGATGAGGCCTGTTATCTGGTTAGGACTGGGGTGTCCTGAGGATGAGATACATAGTAGGGCATCCAGGCCTCAGGCAGGTGTCCAGCAAAGCCTGACACCAAGCAGTGTGTTTCAGGCTATATGGCAGGGGTAGGAGTGTCCAGCAGGGCCTGGTAACTAGTGGTGCATGGGTGGGTTTGGAAGCAGGCCTGGGGGGCAGTAGCTAGTAAGGCTTGTCATGGGGGCAGTTCCTGATAGTGGGATGAGTCTCTGTGGGAGAAGCAAGGGGATGCTCTGCAGTGTGTCTTATGAACACAACAGTGTATGTTGGGTGGTATCAGTTGGGAGCTGTCTAGATTCATTAGGACATGACATCAAGCAGTCTATGTAGGATTCCAGGGGGTTTCCAGCCATGTCTGTTCAATAGTAGTGTATGTGGAGCAGTGCTAAAGATGATGATGTTATGAGGAAAACTGTGTGTGTGTGTGTGTGTGTGTGTGTGTGTGTGTGTGTGTCCACACGCATATGCACTCATGCACTTGAACTTGTGGTGATTGGTCAGAAATGTGCTGCATTGTCTTGGAGATAGCTGTCAGTGACTAGGTAAATAGAACTCCAGGGTCAGTATATTATTAATGAAGTTGATCAGAGAATCTACAAGTTATGGATTTGAGGGATTTTGGAGAATAAGGGTAGAAAACAAGATATATGGAACTTGACAAATATAGGTCTGGGAGAGGAATTTTTAATGTATCGAGAAGCCAAGTTTTTTCATTGTCAGGAACACTAGGTGCCATCATCTGTAAGGTGTCCGCACACTTAATTTGAACCCACCCCCAAACTGCTAGGTGTCAGGTGCTACTAGGATTCCTGTCTTCTACAGCCAGAGCCAAACACACATGCCTAGGTGTCAGGTCCTGCTGGGTCAACTCTCCATTAAAGAAAATGCTCCTCTACACAGTTGAGTAGCATGTCCTCCAAGAGATCAACAATGCAATGGCTAAAACCCCATGCACAGAGTTGAGTATCTGGTCTTTCTTAGTATCCCCTTACTACAGCCACAGAGGCCATACACAGCCCCCATATACATATAACACAAGTGTCAGTGTCTAGAATTTATCTCTTCCCTTACAACCACATATACATACATGGTTAGGTCACATTCCTGATAGGAGTCACCTCAGCTGCAGCAGTGCCACACACCCAGAGCTAGGTGTCACATCCTGCTAGGCACCTCTTCCCCTACATCCAAAGATCCAATACAGTTACACAGCTAGTTTTCTAGAAATGGTACCCCTTTCTTATTGTCACAGCCACACACTCGCAAATAAACTCAGGCACACATGCTTGTATGAACCCATGCACGTTCTCATGAACACTTATCCAGCTGTCATGTCCTTCAAGGTCTCCCCCATTTAGCTAAAGTCCTATATACACACAGCCATCTGTGTGCTGCCCTTCTAGATGTCCATCCCCTATAGACAAACACATACACAGAGATAGACAGAGAGACAGAGACAAAGACAGAGACTGAGAGACAGATAGACAGACAGAAAGAAACAGAGACAGACAGATAGTCACAGAGTCCGAGGTCAGGTCCTGCTGTTCTCACTCCATAACAGACAAAGCTGTCTACTCAGGACTAGGTGTCTGGTCCTGATACACACCTCTTTTTCTATATTCAAAATACAATACTCTTACACAGCTAGTTTACCAGTATGCACCCCCTCCCCTATAACAAATGCTACATACACAGTCACACACTCAGAAACACACTCCGTACACAGTCACACACTCAGAAACACACTCAGGCACACATGCTCCTACAAACGCCTTCACAAACTCAATATACTCTCACCTAGCTGTCAGATCCTAGAAGATAGTCACCATACAAGGAAAGCCCCACATATACTTCAAGGTGTTAAGTCCTGTGAGGTAGAGGTATCCCCCATACAACAAACAAGCACACACACATCTCTAGGTGTTAGGTCCTGTTAGGTGACCTACATAGAGCCAA
>CABHPQ010002223.1:0-17919 GCA_902168405.1 Peromyscus aztecus | reverse complement strand
ACACACACACACACACACACACACACACACACTAATGCAGTAATGCAGCATGATCTGTTAGATTTCCAACTGCATTAGAGCCAAAACCTTCCAAACAGGGCTGTGTCAGCTTCTGCTAGGTCCATTCTTCCCTACAGCCAATATTCCTCTTACACAGCTATGTATCATGACCTCCTGAGATCCACTGCCTCACAGTAAAGTCCCATGCACAGGGATAAGTGTCACATCCTGCTAGGAACCCACTCACATGCAGCAAACACCCCAGACACAGCTACCATATTCATATAAGGCAAGTGTCAGGTCAGGTATTTGTCTCTACCCTTACACCCAAAGTTCCACATACACAAACATGGGTAGGTTTTAGGATCAGCTAAGTACCTTCTCCCCCACAGCAACACATCAGGTTAATACATACAAACATGCAAACACAAGCATGCACATATGCACATATGCAAACAATCATGCATGCAGACCTGTAGGAACCCTTTCCAGGCTGTGAATCCAAGGAGCTTTTCCCGAGCCCCATGAATGGAGCTATGAATTTAGGGGAGGGCTGGGACCTGTCACCTACCTCTGAGTGTGTGGCATGTTGTAGAAGTAGGGGATTCCCTGCAGGACCTGACAAGTTGCCATGTGTGTGTTTGTAGCTTTGGCTGTAAGGGTGGGACGACAATGCTACCCTTGTACAATAGCCTTGTCTATGGGACAACCAGGGCTACAGAGGGACCTTGTCTCAGAAAAGGAGGAAAGAAAGACAGAAAGAAGGAAAAGAAAGGGAAGGAAGGAAGGAAGGAAGGAAGGAAGGAAAGAAAGAAAGAAGAGAGAGAAAGAGAGAGAGAAAGAAAGAAAGAAAGAAAGAAAGAAAGAAAGAAAGGAAGAAAGAAAGAAAGAATTGAACACAGGCAATCTCATGGAAGTGTTTTCTCAATGGAGAATCTTTCTTCCCAGATAAACCACCTTGTTGTCAAATTGACAAAACCTAATCCGCCCAGATAACTTTAGATACAGGCTGCCTGGCTTTGCTGCCTTTAACCTTGTAGGTGTCCAAACATGGGCATTAAATAAGTTTGCCTTCTTCTCTAACAGCTGTGGTCTTGGTTATTGCTCTCTTGTCTGTGGGCTGTCCTGGGCTGTCTTTCCTGAAACAGGTGGGGGCTTCCTTAGAAGCCAACTTTTTTTAGTTTGTTACTGTTAGCATCCTTACTTCCAACTTAGATTATCATAATTAGCTGCACCAGCAGCAAGGAAGCACGGTAATAACCTGGTGGTGGTGGTGCACACCTTTAATCCCAGCACTCAGGAGGCAGAGGCAGGTGGATATCTGAGTTTGGGCCAGCCTGGTCTACAAAGTGAATTCCAGGACAGCAAGGATCCCTGTCTTGAAAAACAAAACAAAAAAACAAAAAAAAAGAAAAAAGAAAAAAAGAAAGCCCAGTGATGCCTTGTGTGTATGCTCCTCAAGGGCCTCAGGGAATCAGCTGGCTTGTCATCACTGGCCCTGTGCCCTATGGGTCGTCTTTATCTGTTTAGCCTGGTTATCACATACATAAATGCAATCTCCCTTCTAGAACACAAATTCTAAATGATCTTATAATAACAAACCCGGAGCCAGATATTAGGGTAAATGCTGAAAGATCAGAGAGACAAAGGAACAAGCCACTGGAGAAACTTCTCACCACTACTGAATCCTCAGGCCAAATGGAAGGCGAGAGATCCTATTTCTTGAGTCCTCATCTGAAAGGCGCCAAATCCCTGTCTCCGCATGCCTCATATGCCTTTCTCTCCACCCAGCCATCTCACTTCCTTCCTAGTGCTGGGATTAATGGCCTGTGTGCTTCCCAAATACTGTAGCAAAGTCATGAGGTCTCAAGTGCTGGGATTAAAGGTGTGTGCCACCACTGCCTGGACTCTGTGTTTAATCTAGTGGCTTGTTCTGTCCTCTGATCTTCAGGCAAATTTTATTAGGGCACAACAAAATGTCACCACACCCTTCTTTCTCTTCTTCAGTGTCTCCACACTTCCTTGGTCTTGTTTGTTTGTTTGAGACAGAGTCTCACTATGCAGCTCCGGCTGGCTTAGAACTCACAGAGATTCATCCTCTCTAGCACTGGGATTAATGGCATGCACCAACGGCCTCATCCTGCTAGACTTCCTCTAACCCTAGTCTCTGCTCTCACTGCAACGTCTACTTTCCGTCTTGGGTTCCTTTCCCTTTGCACCTACAGAGAGCTAGGTCCTGCCTCCCTCCGATCTCATGGGACCACTGAAACCCAGGCTGTTGGACCACCTGCTGTGAAACAAGCAGTTCCACAGCTCACTTAGGGAATTCGGCTCCACCCAGAAACTCAGTTTTAGGAGTGTGGTATGAAAGCTGGGAGAGCCACCTCAGGGGACGAGCTCTGAAAGCAGAGGAGATTATGGTTGTTTCAATAAGAACAACAATGGCCCATAAGATATATGACACATTTAACTACGTGACACACAATGGCCAGTGTTAACGAGTGCGCATCTGCTCATTAAATACTGAATGGCATTATCCATCAATCTGGGGGCAATTGACTCTGTAGCCTAGGCTGGCTAGGAACTCACTGTGTGTTGTCCCAGGATGGACTTAAACCCAAGGCAATCCTCTGGCTTCAATCTCTGAAGAGCTGGGATTACGGGTGTGGGTGTGTGCCACCATGAACAACTTGAGCCTTTTCTCTATGGATAAATTTTAGTTCTCTCTCTCTTTTTCTGCTTTGGTTTTTTGAGACAGGGTTTCTCTGTGCAATAGCCCTGGCTGTCCTGGAACTCACTCTGTAGACCATTCTGGCCTTGAACAGAGATCCACCTGCTTCTGCCTCCTGAGTGCTATGATTAAAGGCATGCACCACCATGCCCAGGCCCTGTGTGTCTTTTTTTAGTGCCCATGATTCAAACCCAGAGGCTTTTGCATACTAGGCTGGTGTTCTACCACTGAACCACATTGCCAATCCCTCACTTGGGGATTTAAGGCAGATGCTCTACCACTGCTCCACAAACTCACAGAGATCCTCCTGCCTCTGTGCTACCATGCCTGGCTCACTTCTTCCTGTTAGGGAGGAAGCTGAGGCTTGGAGAAGACTAACAACTCGAACGTTTGTTGTTTTGTGGGTGGGAACAGCGAAGACTTCATTTTAAAAACGTTTCTGGTTACATTTTTAATGTGTGTTTGTGTGTGCCCATGACTGTGCATCCTGTGGTCTGGGTGTAGAGATCAGAAGACTATTTGTGGGAGTTGGGAGTCTCTACTTCTACCATGTGGGTCCTTGAGATTGAACTAAGACAGGGAACGAACACAGGTCACCAGACTCGGCAGCAATCACCTCTACTACTGAGCCATCACACCAGCCCGCAGCTGGATTTCAATGTTCCTGTGTGAATCCTGACCCTGCCAAGCTCCTGTGTTCAAGACTTGTGCATCTATTGAAAGAACTCAAAGAGCATGGGGCTAGAGGTGGACATGAAGGGGAAATGAAGAGGGTGATTTGTTAGAGAGAGGGAATGGGAGTAAATGTTTGGCAGTGATGGATAAGACCCTCTGGGATCATCTATCCATCTTCACTCATCTACATGTTCTGTGAGCTTAGAGACAGCCCCACGCTGGTAAAATCCTCCATATACACAATTGAGTGTCTCTCCTGAGTGCCAAGAGCTCTGACCTCCTGTGATAGTACCAATCAGAAGTAAAGATGGGACAGGGATGCGGCTCCCAGACTGCTCGCCCAGCATGCACAAAGCCTTGGGTTCCATAAACCAGGCATAATGGCTCACGCTGTAATCCCAGCACTTGGGAGGTGGAGGCAGGAAGGTCAGGAGTTCGGGGTCATCTTTGGCTACAATACTGAGTTAGAGGGGGCACGGTGGTTACAGAGCATCCTTGTTATGTGAGTGAAGAAGGGTGGGCCGAGAGTGCCACCTACAGGCAGGCTGCTTCTTCACCTACATTCTTTCCACAGTCCTGGCACCCGAGGGCTCTGAGCATTTGCACATCAGCTTCTGGGCCATAGATAAGCTAAGCTAGCAGGAGACGTACCAGCAGACATGATGGCTTTCAAAGACTTCTTAAAAATGCACTGTGGGGCTGGTGATGTAGCCTGGAGGTAGAGCACTTACCTAGCATGTCCTGGGTTCAATACCCTATACTGGGGGGTGGGGGGGGTGGGGGGGTAATTACTGTGAGCACTACTGGGGCACCTTACTTGGTGGTACAATAGCAGTATCAACTATCCACCCGGGGGTGTGTTAATTCTGAAACGTGTAAACTGAGTGTGGCTGCACACACTCGGCACTCAGGAGGGAGGTTCAGAAACTCAAGGTCCCTCTTGGCTACACAGAGTTTGATGTTCTCTTGGACTACATGAGACTTAGTCTTTTATTTATTTATTTGGTTGGTTGGTTGGTGGGTGGGTGGGTGGGTGGGGGGTGGGTGGGTTGATTGGTTGGTTGGTTGGTTGGTTGGTTGGTTGGTTGGATAGTTGGTTGGTTTTATGATCCCAGGACTGGAAAGGCTAAGACAGTAAGATCAAAATTTCTAGGATAGCCTGCCTGGACTACAAAGTAAGATCCTACCTCAATAAAACAAGAGGTCATCAAAGGTAGGACATTTCATCCAGAGACAAGCCAACTTCAGATGACAACTCCAGTTCAAAATAATAATAATGTAAAAAAAAATTGCTAGGCACAGTGGCATATGCCTAAATCCCAGAATTCAGGAGGCAGCGGTAAGAGGATCTGAGTTCAAGCCCAGCCTTGTTTACAGAGTGAGTCCAGGACAGCCAGAGTGACTGAAAAACCTTGTCATGAAAAGCAACCAAACAAACAAATAAATAAATAAAAAAACAGTGTCTCATGTAGCTCAAGAGAACATCAAACTCCTTGTGTAGCCAAGAGTGACCTTGAGTTTCTGATTCTTCTTCCTTTACCTCCTGAGTGCTGAGTGTGTGCAACCACACCCAGTTTATATGTTTCAGGACTAACACACACTGGGTGGATAATTATCGCTGCTGTTGACCTATGGGATGCACGAAGTTGGACGTAGAACCACATGTAGCAGATGGAGCAAGCTCATCCTTCAAGTGACCCTGTTTGGATCCCAGCACCATGTTAAAAAGCTGTTTAGGATGGGGAACCCCTAGAACTCTGGTGTGGAGAACTCACAGAATGAAGGGTGTCTATCCAGCCAGGGGAAGTGGAATGCTTCATTGTTAGTGAGTGTCTCTGTCACACTGTGTGACATTACAAACTCCAACCTTTGTACACTGTTTTCTGTTTGAGCTGCTAAACCCTTTCCCCCTGCCCTGGCCTACTTGCTCAGTGAAAAGCATGTTCTTTCTTGATACATTCTCTCGTGCTGCTTGCTACCACCTATGTGTGCCTCTCCAGTTTCTTGTTGTAGGACATAAGAATCTGGACTTTCTGGAGGTACTCACTGGACCACAATTTCCACAAATATCAGTAAGATCCTTTCTCAAAATAAAAATTAAGAGGACTGGAGATGTAACTTAAACAGAGCGCCTGCCTAGAATCCCCCAGTGGGAATGTGGCTCAGTGGTAGAGCCCCTGCCTACCATGAAGCACAGCGTTCCATCCCAAGTACCCCCAATAGATAGATAGATAAATAGATAGATAGATAGATAGATAGATAGATAGATAGATGATAGATAGATGATTGATAGATGATAGATAGATAGATAGATAGATAGATAGATAGATAGATAGATAGATAGATAGATAGATGGATGGATGATAGATAGATGATTGATAGATAGATGATAGATAGATAGATAGATAGATAGATAGATACATAGATACATAGATAGATACATAGATTGATAGATTGATAGATAGATGGAAATAGGAAAGTGGTGAAGGGAAGAGCTACTGTAAACATTGGTTTTGGGGTTGGGGATTTAGCTCAGTGGTAGAGCGCTTTCCTAGCAAGCGCAAGGGCCTGGGTTCGGTCCTCAGCTCCAGAAAAAAAGAAAGAAACATTGGTTTTGACTTGAGGGTTTTGCATTTTGTTTTGTTTCTTTAAATTGTCTTTGCTAATTAGGAAAAGAATCTGTAATACACACACACACACACACACACATATATCAACAATGCATAAAAACATGACTTTCTCCTAGCTCTTCCACTGATAGGCACCCTTACCAGGTCCACAAGGCCTTAGGTCTTGAAGTTCTGGTCAGCTGGTAAAGCTTCCCATTGCTCCCTTCCCTGAGCCTCGGTTAGGGGCTGTTCTGGCTAGTTTTATGTCAATTTGACACAAGCTAGAGTCATTGGAGAGGAGGGAGCCTTCAATTGAGAAAGTGCCTTCCTAAGATTGGACTGTAGATAAGCATGGAAGACATTTTTTAAATTAGTGATTGATGTGGGAGGGCCCAGATCATTGTGATGAGACCACCCTTGGGCTGCTGGTCCTGGGTTCTATAAGACAACAGGCTGAGTGAGCCGTGAGGAGCAAGCCAGTAAGCAGCATCCCTCCATGGCCTCTGCATCAGCTCCTGCCTCCAGGTTCCTGCCCTACTTGAGTTCCTGCCCTACCTGCTTTCTATGATGAATGGTGACATGAAGGTGTAAGTGAAGTAAACCCTGTCCTCCTCAACCTGCTTTCAGTCACAGTGTTCCATCACAGCAACAGCAACTCTGAGGCAGTAGGTCTTCTGTCCTCCTCACAATTGTCACATCCCTTCCCCTCTTGCCTCAGGAATTTTATACTTACCATTCCTCTCCTAGAAAGCTGTTCCCAGGGCCTGACCTTTGTCCAAAGCAACCTTTAAAAAGCAAAGACTCAGCTGAGCTGTGGTGGTGCAGGCCTTTAATCCCAGCACTCGGGAGGCAGAGACAAACAGATCTCTGTGCAGAGATCTAGGCCAGCCTGGTCTACAGAGCTAGTTCCAGGACAGGCAGGACTACATAGAGAAACCCTGTCTATTTATATTGATGTGTGTGTGTGTGTGTGTGTATGTGTGTGCACCTGGATTTGGGTTTGTGCATATTGTTGGACCCCAAAGGTTAGGGTCTTGAGTGGGCGCCCCAAGAACCCAGACTCCAGTCTAGTTGATGCAACAGCAAGAGGCGTTTATTGAAGCGACTGTACAGAAGGGCAAACTCAAGCTCCAAAGAGCAAGAGTCGCATCACACCATAGTTCATAGGTGCTTTTAAAGGAAAAATCCACAAAAGCCACAAGATTACAATTCCCATACAATGTAATTTCGATTGATTTATGTCTAGAAGCTAATTTCATAAGATCATTGTCTGGTTACAGAGTGATCACAGAGGGGATAGATCATTGTCTGGTTACAGAGTGATCACAGAAGGGGATACAGTTACGTCAGTTTGCACATTTTTCCTGAAACCTCAAGGGGGTTATCAGGGCGGGAGTGGAGTTTACACACAGGTCACAGTGGTCCTTCCTGGAGCACTTGCAACTATCTCAGTCACAGTTGAGAACATCTCTTAACAGAAATCTCTTTACATTGTTATATTGTTGCAGGGGTGGTAGAATAATGACTGAGTCAGCTTGCCCTGGGAACTAGATTTTTAGTTCCTCATTTCCTGGGGCTTGGGCTTGGGGGTGTAAGCCTGCAGGGTTAGGGTCTTTCACATATGAGTGCAAGTGCTCACAGAGGTCAGAGTTATCTGAGCCCCACTTCAGCTGGAACTCTAGGCAGTTTGAGCTGCCTTTGTGTGGATGCTGGGAACTGAACTTATGTCCTCTGCAAGAGCTGAGCCATCTCTCCAAGCCACCACTTCCAATTCCTCAGTAATAGGTTTTCTGTAAGTTGATAATAGGTTTCTCCACCGACACAGTAAACCAGATCAAGCTGAATTGAAAGATTAAAAGAAGAGGTTTATTTGAGCAAAGCAACTCCCAGGTAAGTTCTCCAGCCCCAGAGATCAAGGCAGGTGAAGTCACACACCCAAACTAAAGCAAGGAGCTTATGTAGCCTGTAGGCTAGGGGTGATGACCTGTCTGCCATAAGCTGGGTTTCTGCCCAAGTATGGTCAAAAGCCAAGCACTTTGGGCGGAAACTTGGGCTGCTGACAATTTCAGGGGAGGACCTGCGGTGGCCACCAAGAATGTTGAACTGAGCTTTTTGGCATCTTTTCTTGTTGGAGATGCTCAGAGAGGTTTGGAGAGAGAGGAATGGGGCTTTTGGGATCAAGCAGGAGTGAGCTGGGGTTCCAGCCAAACACTTAGCTCTTAGTTCTGTTTCTATTATGAATACCAGGACCAAAAATAATTCAAGAGGGAAAGGGTTGATTTCACTTACAGGTTGCTGTCTATCACTGAGGGAAGACAGACCAGGAACCGAGAGGTAGGAACTGAAGCAGAGACCATGGACTGGCTTGCTCCTCCTGGCTTGCTCAGCTATCTTTCACATATAACCCAGGCCCTTCTGCTCAGGCGTGGCACTGTCTACAGTGGGCTGGGCCCTCCTACACCCATTAGCAATCAAGAAAATGTCCCCACAGGCCAATCTGATGGAGGCAACTCCTCAATGGAGAGTCCCTCTTCTCGAGCATTTGTGTCAAGTTGATGAAAACCTAACCAGCACACCTAGCAATTCTGTCTCAGCCGGACCACTGCCTCTACCAGGCTCAGTGTTAGCAGTTAAGTATTACCTGGCCCACGAGGCTGCATCTGAACCCCCTCTTCTTCCCCCTTTCTGTCTCCTCTTCTCTCTTCCTTTCTCATTTCTCCTCTCTTCTCAGCCCTTATCCCTTCTTCCCTTCCCCCAATAAAATCTTCTATGTGAGTGCTGTTTGCATGGTGTGTGTCTCTCTCTCTCTCACTGTGGGGTCCCTTGGCTCCAAACCACCAAGGCCATCACCTGCCATCTTTAAATGATAGCACTCAGTATCTCATTGCTGGAGAGTATTTGTTTCATCTCTTTCCTGTCCCTTCTGCCTGAGTGGTAACTCTCAAGACAGAGGTGGCAGGTTAAGCCCCACCCTCCCCAGTGAGAATTCACTCCTTGCACTCGGGACATAAAAAGGAGAGAAACTCTTTAATAATAATGCACCTCCTGTTCTGGTTAACACCCAGAGAGAAGGCAGCCCTGTACGGAAATTCTTTGCAGCTTATATAGATTTTGAGCTAGAACATTCCACATTAACTGTGACCTGTAAATCTCTTTTAGGTCCTACCCTCAAGCTACACTTTGAGCATCGAAACAGGTTTCACAGAGACAGAAATTGTGAGGTTGTTCCAGTTACTGTGAACTGGCACTGTTGTCCCCTGGGGTCACCCTGTCTGCCTGGCAGAATCAAGTTCTTTGAGACAGGGTTTCTCTGGGTAACAGTCCTAGCTGTCCTGGAACTCAAGCTGTAGACCAGGCTGGCCTCAAACTCATAGAGACCCACCTGCCTCTGCCTCCCCAGTGCTGGGATTAAAGGGGTGCTCCACCACGACTGGCTAGAATTATGTTCCTTTTGATAAGGGATAGAGCATCTAGCGGGCCACCCTAAGCCTCTCCTATTTCCTAAGAAAGTGTATTAGCAAATCCTTTATGATACCAGTTTATTACTTCCATTTTCTCCTCCACCAAGAGTCACCTTTAATATGGAACAAGAGAGGTAGGTAAAAGACAGTAGAAATCAGGGAGACACGGGAAGAGGAAGGAGTCGCTCACCCTGAAATCTAGTTCAGGACATCTGTCGTCTGAGAGTCAGGAAGCACCAATACACTGAAAGATACAAGCCTGAGCTGAAATCTTAATTGAGAACCATTCCTTCTCTCTCCTCACTCCAACTTTCTGCAACAAGATTGGCTGTCCCTGGGTGGAGATGGGGCTCCCCACCCCCAGAAAACAGGAAATACAAGAAAGTCTTGTGTGACTTTTCATTACCCGCCAAAGGACAATAGGATCTTCAGGGCCCCCCCCCCCATTGCCTCCATGAAGATTAGGGAGTTCTCTGGAAATGAAGCCAGGAGGCAGCCACACAGCTGGGCAATATTGATCGCCTCTGTGGCACAATCCTTGAGGGCTCTTTAGTCAGGCTGACTGCGTTGGCCCCTCTCCATTGAAAGGGGCTCCTGGAGCTCGTCGGTTGTTTGCGGTTTTCCCTCTGCCCTCTTGGGTCGTGCACACAGATATGGTAAATCTACCTACTTTTTATCCAGCCAACGGCCAGCTGTCAATTTGTTTCAGAGACTCAGCGATAAACCCTGAGGGTAGAGAGGGTTTTTTTCCATCTTCCACAGCAGCCACACTCAGAGATCTGTCTCTCAGTGAATACTGACTGAACTGGATGAATACATTTTGGTATGTGGGGCTGAAGAGATGGTTCAGCAAGCGAGAGCACTGGCTGTTGTTCTTCCAAGAGGGTTGGAATTTGATTCCCAGGACCTATATGATGACTCACAACTGTCTGGAACTCCAGTTCCAGGGGATCCGACACCTTCTTCTGGCCTCTGTGGTCATTGCACACACATGGTGCACAGAAAAAGATGCAGGTGAAACACCCATAAAGGTAAAGAGAAAATTCAAATAAGTTATTTTTAAAAATTGGTAGCCGGGTGGTGTTGGCACACGCCTTTAATCCCAGCACTTAGGAGGCAAAGCCAGGCGGATCTCTGTGAGTTCAAGGCCAGCCTATGCTACAGAGTGAGTTCCAGGAAAGGTGCAAAGCGATACAGAGAAACCCTATCTCGAAAAAATCCAAAAAAGGAAAAAAAAGAAAAAGAAAAACAAAACAAAACAAACAAAAGCAAAGCAATTGGTACATTTTCATTTAAATTTTGTTCCTCAAAAAAAAAAAAATGCCGTGACGAAAAGCAACTGTCTTAGTTGTTCTATTGCTGTGATGAGACACCATGACCAAGGCAAGTTTTAGAAGAAAGTTTATCTGTGGCTCACCGTTTTAAAGGGTTAGGGTCTATGACATCATGGTTGGGGCACATGGCAGTAGACAGGAGGCACAACACTGGAGCGGTAGTGAGAGCTGACATCTTGATCCACAAGCATGAGGCAGAAAGAACTAACCTCAAAGCTCATCCCCAGTGGTGGCACATTTCCTCCAACAAGGCCACACCTCCTAAACCTTCCTAAATAGTTCCACCAACTGGGGACCGAGTATTTAAACATTTGAGCCTATTGGGGGCCACCTCATTCAAACCATCACAGCAACTTAGGAAAGAAAGTGTTGGGGTTAGCTCCCAGCTCCAGATTCCAGCCCATGATAGCAGGGAAGTCAAAACAACAGAAACTTTAAACAGCTATTCTTACCACACCCCCAGACAGGAGAAGTTAAAAGAATGAATGCACCTCCTTTGCTTGTTTGTGCTCCACTGGATTTCTCCACAGTTTGGGACCCCTACCTAGGGAATGGTGCTACCTACAGTGGACAAGGCATTCCTATATCAATTAATTTAATTAAGGCAGTACATCATAGGTCAACCAAAGATAGACAATCCCTCACTAAGACTAAGGTATGACCCCAGCCTCTCCCTGGGGATTCTAGGAAGATATTCTACCACTGAGACACACCCCTCACTGGGGGATTCCAGGCAGGTGATCTACTACTGAGCCACACCCCAGACCCTCACTGGGGGATTCTAAGCAGGTGCTCTACCACTAAGCCACATCCTAGCCCCTCACTGGGGATTCTAGGCAGGTGCTCTACCACTGAGCCACATCCCAGTCCCTTCACTGGGGATTCCAAGCAGGTGCTCTACCACTGAACCATGACGGCCTTTTTTTTTTTTTTTCTTGAGACAAAATTTCTCTTTATGACAGTTCTGGCTGTCCTGAAACTCACTCTGTAGACTAGGCTGGCTTTGAACTCACAGAGATCCACCTGTCTCTGCCTCCCGAGTGCTGGGATTAAAGGCATGCACTACCACCACCCGGCCCATGACGACATTTTAATCACTTTTTTTTATTTTATTTATTTATATTCTAGGTGTGAGTGCTCTGCACCTGCACACCAGAAGAGGACATCAGATCCCACTATAGATGGTTGTGAGTCACCATGTCATTGCTGGGAATTGAACTGAGGACATCTCGAAGACAGTGCTATTAACCTCTAAAGCACCTCTCCAGCCCCCATTTTAACCACTACTAAACAAAAAGTGTCATAAGTCACAGTCGCTGTGTGTCAGAGGCCTACCTCCAGAATCTGGCATTTCCCAGGCAGCAACTTTGCACCCTATAGTTACTGACTCCACCAGAGACAGATCAGAGGGATTCACCAATCCCAGGGCCCTTGGGCGACAGTTTATTCTCATCACAATAGTTACAACACTTCTTCGATAATAGATCTTTATGATAAACACCTCTTTTATTGTTTATTTTTGCCTTTAAATAACAAAGATGCAGGGGTGGGTGCTAGAGAGTTGGCTCAGTGGTTAAGAGCACTTGCAGAGGACCCAGGTTCTAGTCCTAATACCAACATGGTAGTTCACAACCATGTAACTGAGCTGCCCTCTTCTGGTCCCTGAGGGTACAGCATTTATGTGGTTCACATACATACATGTAGTCAAAATACACATTCACACACACACACACACACAGACACACACACACACACAAATTAAAAATAAAATCACTAAGATGGTGGGCACGACTTGTCTCTGTACTTGATTACATTTTTTTGTGGGGGAGTTGGTTTTTTGAGATAGGGTTTCTCTTGAATTCACAGAGATCTGCCTGCCTGTCTCTTGAGAGCTGGGATCAAAGGCATGCATCACTGCCCAGCCTCAATTATCAATTCTTTAAAAGTTTTTCCATTATTTTTTGTGTATTTACTCTGTGTGTGTGAGTGTGTGTATGAGTGTGTGTGTGTGTGTGTGTGTGTGTGTTGGCCTGTGAAGGCTAGAAGTTGACAGGCTGGCATCTGGTGTCTTTCTCTATTGCTCTTCAACTTATTTTTTGAGACAGCGTCTCCTTTTAGCTATGCTAGCTGACCAATGAGGGACCTACTTGTCCCCCTCCTTCACTGGGACTATAGATGTGCACTGAACAGCAACACCAGCCCTTTTTTTTCCTCTTGAGACCGGGGTCTCTTTTTTGTTGTTGTTTTGTTTTGTTTGTTTTTGTTTTTGTTTTTTGAGACATGGTTTTTCTGTGTAGCTTTGGAGCCTGTCCTGGATCTCACTTTGTAGACCAGCCTGGACTCAAACTCACAAAGATTCACCTGGCTCTGCCTCCTGAGTGCTGAGATTAAAAGGGCGTGAGCCACCACCGCCCAGCGAGACTGGGGTCTCTTGATGTAGCACTGGCTCCTGGAACTCCATCAGCCAGGCTGGCCCCAAACTCTGCCTCACCAGTGCTGAGATGAAAGATGGGATTTGAAAGTGTGTGCCACCGTGCTCGGCCCGACACCTGGCTTTTATGTGGGCTCTGGGGATCTGAACTGAGGTTCTCAAGTTTGAGCAGCATGGACTATACCCACTGAGTCACCTTCCTAGCCCTTCCCTAGTATTTGACAGCACCAAGCAGCGGTAGACAGTAGGCAAGTGGGAGCAGCCGCAGGTAGCACCCTCTCGTGCTGTGTCCTCAGAATGCCTGTGTTTGTGACGTTTGTCCCCTCAAACAATGAGCACAGACAGGAACTGAATGCTTTTGTTGTTGCTGTTTTGAGATAGGGTCTCATGTAGCCTAGGCTGGCCTTAACCTCGATCTGTAGCCAAGGATGGCCTTGAATTTCTGATCCTACAGCCTTTATTTACGTCCTGAGTGCTAGGATTTGGGGCGTTCACCACCATGCCTTGTGTGTGTGTGATGTGCTGGGAATGGGACCAGGGCTCCCTGCACGCTAGATAAGTATTTTACCAACTGAGCCACACCTCCAGCCCCGTGTCTCCTTTACATCACAGTTTCATGGATCCTCTGACCTTTTCGTGAGATAGAAACACTTTATTCTAGAAGAGGACATTGGAGCCCACTGTAGATGGTTATGAGCCACCATGCGGTTTCTGGGAATTGAACTCAGGACCTCTGAAGAGCAGCCAGTGCTCTTAACCACTGAGCCATCTCTCCAGCTCCCAGTAGAAACACTTTCTAGCACCTCTCATGAAAACAACATGTTATTGAATGAGATGCCTTCCAGTTATGCTTATTTGTTTGCTTGTTTTGAGACAAAGCCTCAAGGTGTAGCACCGGCTGGCCTAGAACTCTTTCTGTAGACCAAACTGGCCTTGAATTCACAGAGATCCTCCTGTCTCTGACTCCCTAGAGCTGGGATTAAGGAAATGGGTTACCATGCCCAATGACTGGTGATACGTTGCTGTTTGTTTTGTTTTGTTTTAACGTTTGTTTATTTATTTATTATGTATACAGTGTTCTGCCTGCATGTATGCTTGCACGCCAGAAGAGGGCACCAGATCTCATTACCGATGGTTGTGAGTCACCATGTGGTTGTTGGGAATTGAACTCAGGACCTTTGGAAGAGTAGCCAGTGCTCTTAACCTCTGAACCATCTCTCCAGCCCAATACGTTCCAGTTTTATGCTGAACATTCACTCTTTTTGTTGTTGTTTGTTTATTTGTTTGTTTGTTTGTTTGTTGAGACAGGGTTTCTTTGTAAAACTGTCCTGACTGTCCTGGAACTCACTATGTAGACCAGGCTGGCCTCAAACTCACAGAGATCGATCTGCCTCTGCCTTCCAAAATGCTGGGATTAAAGGCGTGTGCTGCCGCCGCCGCCGCCGCCGCCGCCGCCACCGCCACCACCACCACCACCTGGCTGAATATTCACTCTTTTCTGTCCCTTTGATTCCCAGTTATAAACATCGGGAAAGGCCATGGGATTATCTATTTTTGGAATGAAGTATAATTTCCCGGGCCCTCAAGGATGGACATGATGTGACTGACAGACTGCTCGACACATATCCCTCCGATAAGTCAGAAGTCAGCAGCATTTAAAACATTTTGTGAAGGACTGGAGAGACGGCTCAGTGGTTGAAAACAGTGACTGCCCTTCCAAAGGACCCAGGTTCAATTCCCAGCACTCACATGGCAGTTCACAACTGTCTGTAACTCCAGTTTCAAGAGATCTGACACTCTCACACAGACATACATGTAGGCAAAACACCAATCACTGCTCATAAAAATAAAAGTAAATAAATTATTTTTAAAAAATTTTGTGAGCCAGCTCCAGCTCCAGGGAATCTACATAGTGAGTTCTAGGACAGCCAGGGCCATATAGTAGAGAAACCTTGTCTCAAAGAACAAAAACAAAACAAAACACTTTGCATCCCATATATCTGCTTAGTTACATCTTTCTCTAATTACGGTTTGCTGTCTCCCTGGGGAGACAACGCAGCGGCACTAAAACAGGTGTCCTCTCAGCTCCCATCTGTCCTATAGGGTGGTCCAACAAGTTGTTAGAATTGCGTGCAAGTTCCTCCTCTGGGTGGCGCCAGGTCTCAGCCACAGACCTGGTGGGTTTTTCCTGGGGAAATTTTCTCTTGGGGCCCACTGTTTCAGCAGAGTGACACCGAGAGGGTGGGCACAATCAGTGGGTGAGAGTGCACACTTCCCTTGTGGAGGGTCTGGTCTAACGCGCTCTGATGAACTCTGGACTCCGAGTACGCAGACACAAACACAACTAAAATTGATGGCAATAAATGGACTCTGAGGGCTTCCGTACTCACATTTACCCACACACAAACTACACTGAATACAAATACATAAATAAGGGGCTGGAGAGATGGCTCCGCTGTTCAGAGCACTGGCTGCTCTTCCAGAGGACCCGGTTCGGTTCCCAGCACTCATGTCAGGTGACCCACAACCACTTATAACTCCAGCACCAGGAGATCCAGCACCTTCTTCTGCCCTCTCCACGGGCATCGGCACACATGTGACATACACACACAGAGACACACACACAAACACCACAAAACAAAATAAAGTGAAGTGAATAAGGGCTGGAGAGGTGTGCCAGTGGTTAAGAGCACGTATTGCTTTTCCAGAAGACTCATGTTTGGTTCCCAACACCCACATGGGGTGGCTCCCAACCACCTGTCACTTCAGCTCCAGGGATCTGGCACCTCTAGATTCCAAGGGCACCTACATTCATGAACACATTCCTAAACACAGACACATACAATTTAAAAATTATTTAGGTTTATTTTATACCTGTGAAGTTTTAGCCTGCATGCATGTCTGTGCACGTGTGTGCCTGGTGCCTGGGAGTCAGGAGAGGGGGTCCTCTGTGAGAGCAGTACCCACTCTTATTCACTGAGCCCTTTTTTCTGCCACTCCTGTTACCAGCTCATTCTGAAGGAGGAAAGGAAACAGATCTTCCAATGAAGGCTGTTGCCAGTTCACAGGAAGCCACCATGCAGAACCTACATCATCGTGAAGTCACATAACACCACTCAAGGGAAGACTATCGTCGGGCCTAAAGCTGCAACACCAGGCAACACAGTCCCTCTGCCGACTCCCCAAGTGAACCCAACAGCCTGCCTGCTCACAGAACCAGAGAGGAGTCATTTGCAACCAATCATAGCCAAGGTCTCCTGCAAATGAGACCAACCATTTCCACCAACCACAGCCTTGCTTCTTTAGGACCGGTCTCAACAACTCTTTTGCTAAGATTGTCAGGGGAAGAGCAGCAGGCTCTGGAAGCAGAGCTGGAGAGGAGAAACCATGGAGAAGTTATAGACAAGATTTTGAAGAGCTGAAGACAAAGGGCCATGACTTGGTTACAGGAAGAGTTCCAAAGAGCTGCCAAGCTCTGAGAAGAGGTGTGTTCAACCTTTTGACATTGTCCTATGAAACTGTCACCCAGAGTTCACACTTGAGAACTGTGCAATCGAGTTACCAAAAAAACTGCAAAAACATCTTTTGAATAAGGTCATGATTTTGTGTTGGGCTATATCTTTGGCTGAGTCCTGACACTCAAGAGCTGAGACTCTCAAGCAGAGGCCTACCTGAGGCTAGAGAGGGAGGAGTAATAGATACTAGGAGGTGGTGGCTCACGCCTTTAATCCCGGCACCAGGCGGCAGAGGCAGGTGAGTCTCTGTGAGTTTGAGGCCAGCCTGATCTACAGATCAAGTTCCAGGATAGACAGGGCTACACAACCATGTCTTGGGAAAAAAAAAAAAAGGGGGGGGGGGAGTTGGGAGGTGCTACTAGCTCTCAGGATCCATGGGTCTCAAGAGTCAAGGCCTGAGAACTATGAAAGTACTCAGTGGGGGGACTGGAGAGATGGCTCAGAGGTTAAGAGCACCGACTGCTCTTCCAGAGGTCCTGAGTTCAATTCCCAGCCCCCACATGGTGGCTCACAACCATCTGTAATGAGATCTGGCGCCCTCTTCTGTATACATAATAAATAAATAAATCTTAAAAAAAAAAAAAAAGTACTCAGTGGAAGGTTATAGTAGATGCTTATGTGGGGCTCCTGGCAATTAACACCCCCCCCCAGAAGAAAGCCTGTATCCCAAGCACCTACAGTCATAAGTGGCCGGCCTCTAGAACCCGGAGCCATAAGCCTTTCTCAAGATTTGGTTTCTGAGTCCAGACACTAAAGCTTTGGGCTCTCAAAATTCTGGGCCTGCCAGTGCTGGAAGACATGCTGGTTTTTTGTTTGGGGGTTTTGTTTTGTTTTTATTTTAATTAAATACATTTACTTAGTTGTGTGCATGCTCGTGCAAATCAGAGGCTAACTCTCGGGGTCACTTCTCTCCCTCCACAATATGGGTTTCCAGGATGGAACTCGACTTATCAGGTTTGACAGCAAGAGTTGGCTGAGCCATCTGACTGGGCTGTAGCTCCTCATTTCTGAGTAGATCAAAAATACTCCAGCAGATTGCTAACTCATCCACCATCCCCTGGTCACTGGTCTCATTTGTGGAGTCTTTATATAGCACAGGCTAGCATGAACTCATCTTTCTGGCTCAGTCACTCCAGTGCTCGGATTCCAAGTCTATGATTTCA
>CABHPQ010002222.1:0-14950 GCA_902168405.1 Peromyscus aztecus | reverse complement strand
CCCTGTTTCCAACACCAGCAAGGGACATACTGTTGTCACCCCGTCCTTATCACTTCAGGTCTGGAGGGAAGTGTGGTCAGAAACAGAAACAAGCTTAATGGAGAAGAGGCTGGGGCCAGCTGGGCTGACGGTGTATCTGAGTTAACCAACAACCAAATGTCCCTTATCAGCCTTTTCGCTGATAAAGCCAAGCTATGTCATGGTCACTGACTATCCCAGGCAAGATCTGCAGCAACCTACACAGGTCTCTCCACCTGTCCCAATTATGCCCATCTGGAACAGGGCTAGATAAGTGATGGCTAGCTACATAACACCGATTACTCCCTCCCCTGTTTCCGTCATAGTACATTTTAACTATAGAAACCACACAATCCTGCTTCAGAAAATTTGGGAAACATGATAAAAAGAAAAAAATTTAAAAGTCCCCATGATCTCTTTACTGTAGTATAAACGGCCACGTGTGATGTGCCTCCTTTCTATTGTTTTCTGTACGCATGCTGTTTCTGCTGTTTTGAAATGCTGCAGGTAGAACCCAGAGCCTTGCACTTTGCTACTCTGAGCAAACATGAAACAGCTCTGGGTGTGCCATTTAGTGTCATTATTTTCATTATGCCTAGGGCTCGGCAGACCAGAGTTAGAACATTCTAGCTCGCAAGGCTCTGGGTTCAATATTCCCAGCACCGCACACACAAAATGGAAGAACTTGAATTAGTGTTGAGCAAGCAAGTCTACATTTTACTCACTTCCTTCTACAGCGTTCTAGCATGAATATTTTAGTTATTTTCAATATAAACCTAGGTATATATTAATGTTATAACATTTATTTTTATCGAGGGGGTGGGGTACTCAGGAAATGTGTTCGTGCCACAGCACAAACGTTAAGATCAGAGGACAGCTTAGGAGTTGGTTCTCTCCTTCCACCATGTGGGTTCTGGGGATAAAACTCAGGTTGCCAGGCTTGGCTGCAACTGCCTTTACCCACTGAGCCTCTTGCCAGCCCTAAACATAGATCTTAGAGTGGGTAGATTACTCCATCTATTCAACCACTGATGTAGTATTACTTCATGTGCAATACATATGCTGCTTCCACTTTTAAAACCATTAAGCAATACCACAAGGCACACTGTGACGGTTAATATTGATTTTTCAACTTAGCAAGATCCAGCATCACCAAGGAGGCTGATCTCTGGGCCTATCTGTGGCAGAGTTTATAGGTTGGGTTAATTGAGGTGGGCAGATCCATCCTGAATGTTGGTGGCACCATTCCACGGACGTGGTTCTGAGCTGCATGAGAAGAGAGTGACCTGAGACCCATAGTCACCTCTCTCTCTCTGCTTCCTGGCTGTGCATGCAAGATGATCAGCTGTCTCAAGTTCCTGCCACCATGATGGATTATACCCTCAAATGGTAGGCCAAAATAAATTTCTCCTCCTTAAGATGCTGTCAAGCCTATTTTCTTGAAGCAACTAATACATATACTTTCATGTATTTAGCATTTCCTGCATTTAACGTTGTGTTATTAGAATATTCAAAACGAGCCCAAAAAGTGTAAATGAATTTATAGTTTTTGATACAAAATGTAAAATTATTTTCCAATGAATTCAGCTAACCAATTTACAACCTCCACAAGGAATGAATCCTCATTTCCCCATGCCCTCTCCAGCATTAGGAGGTAAATTAAAAATAAAGCAGGAAATGAAAATGTCCATGTATCAGGGGTTTGGTGAATTGCCTGTTTCATAGTCTACCAACTGAGCTAAATCCTAGCCCACATTTAGTAAATGATTCGACAACTCATATAGAGGAGACAAGTGATCTTTTCAGTATAAATAGCTGTAGTAACCATAGGTGAAAGAGTCTACAATCTGCCTCTTCATATATAGAACACACAGCCAGATACTCTGTGAAATGTTGGTAAACTATCCACCAGATGCTCTGTGGAAATGTTGGTGAACTTTCCACAAGACACACTGTGGAAATGTTGGTGACCCATCTGACCAGACACACTGTGAAAATGTGGCTGAACTATCCAGTCGGAAACTGTGAAAATGCGGCTGAACTTACCCAGGGCTCCAGGAAGATATGAAAGTGGATTAACATGAGTGTCCTTAGACTCCCAAGAGCAGTATCTTCAAGAGCCTGGTGCTGTGCTAAGGGACAAACCAAACAAAAGAAAAAGAGCTGGAAGATTCTCCTTACTACCAGAGAACTGGAACAATCCAGCTGAGAGGGACAAGCGACGAAGAATCCACGCTGGAACTGATCTAGTGTAAAAGTACCTTGATGTGCATCCAAAATGTACAGATATTTACAGAGGAAACAAGTTCAGATAAATAAAAGCCTGCTTGTCCTTAGGGTAATTATTCTGCTAGGGGAAGAAGGTAAGTTTCTCCCACACCAGCACATGTATTTAAAATGTCCATTCAAACCAATGTGTAAAGGCTGGAGAGGGGGCTCATTGATTGAGAGCCTATGTCCTTAACTAGTTAATAAATGGTTTAATAACTCATACAAAAGAGACAACTGGGTCTTTTCAGTTGTCACCTGGATGTGCCCTGAATTTGGTTCTTAACACCCACATAGTGAGATTCACAATGGCCTGTAACTCCAGCTCCAGGAGATCCAACACCCTCTTCTGACCTCCTTGGGCACCTGCCCACACATAGCATTCACTCACACACACACACACACACACACACACACACACACACACACACACACACACTTTCACATGAATAAAAACGATAAAAATAAATCTTTTTTAAAAAACAACAAAAACAATGTCCTGGAGCCCATCAACACTCCAACACATTGGGGAGGGGCTCACGAGGCTCCACCCCTGGCTGCTGTCCGTTAATGGCTGATAGGGAAGGGGAGTTATTTTTCTTCAGTGATCTCATCACTGATAAATTGGCCATGCCTCAGTAAATAACCCCACACTTGTGTTCATGTAAATAGCCCTAAGTAAATTCAGTGGGTCATAAAGAGAAAGTGCATGGAAGTAGGGGAGGTGGGGACTTGGTCAGAAGGGGAGATCCAGAGGGAGTGGGGGGTGGGGCGGGATGCTCTCAAGCACTTGGGGAGCTGAGACAGGCGTTTCCCAGCCAGCCTAGACCAGGTAGCTAGACTCTGTCTCCAACAGAAATCTTATTAATGACTGACTGAGAGAGGGCATGTGCATGGTGGCCTTTGTTATTGGGAGGCTGTTGGTCTATTTGTATGTATAGTGACGGTTTGCATCCATGAGAATGGTGTCTACGGATGTATTTTATCTGCCAGGCAGAAAATGTAAAATATTACCATGCCTGTGTAATGATAAGCGAGACTGGGGGGTCTGACACTTTCTTTTTCCTAATTTTTCATTTATTTGGGAATGAGATATTATTATTCCTTAAACAATGGAAAGTATGACTTGGGTTTCAATCCCCAGCACTACAAAAGAATGTTCTATGTCACCAAATATCTCAGTGATAGATGAAAACCACAATTCTTAAGTATTCCCAAGCACCTGAATATTTGACCTTGAATTTATGGTCCTACCCTGTTTGCATCCTGAGTGCTGGGACAATAGGCAGACACAACCATGCCTGGTTTACAATATTTATTTTTTAATTAATAATTTTTGTGTGTGTGCATTGGTGTGAGGTTGTCATATCCCCTGAAACTAGAGTTACAGTTGTGAGCTGGCATATGGGTGCTGGGAATTGAACCTGGGTCCTCGGGAAGTGCAGTCAGTGCTCTTAACTGCTGAGCCATTTCTCCAGCCCCGGTTTACGATATTTTAAAATGTGAAAACAGAAAAAGGAAAGGACCCCTCACAAACACACACACACACACACACACACACACACACACACACACACACCTAGCAGGACATGCCCCACCGCTTGTGCTGTGGGCATGGAGACAGTTGTGTTACCTGTGCTGTGCGTGGGTGCCTAGATGGGTCTGCAGGGCACCTCCCAGTGTGAAGCGAGACTTGCTCCTGGGGAAAGCTACCACTGGCTTCTGAGCAGTGTGGGGCAGAAAAATCCACATGCCTCCAAGACCCCACCAGTAACATTAATGAAGAGAGACAAGTGAGGACGAAACGAAAGTCACCTCCCCTTTGCTGTAAGGGGGAATATATATGAACGCCAGGGCGATGGCAAAATAGCCTTGGTACCACAAAAAGAGAGGCAGGCCCCGAGCCCCAGTCCTTTCAACAAGGGAAGTATGCGGTACATCTAGCCTCCACTGAGGAGGAAAACCCAGATTCCCATAGGAAATTCTCCAGTCTTTTTTTTTTTTTTTTTTTTAACCAGGGAGAGGGCTAGGGCTAGTAATACTGCTTCTGGGTCTACGGAGTTGCCACGAGTTGGACGCCCAAGATCCTAGGAGGTCTTGCTATTTCCTGGTTTGGTTGCTGCTTCTGGAGCCCTGGGCGAGCATCCAGGCCAGGTATGAGGAACGAGACAGGTGGCTCTGCGTGGGTGCTGCCTCGTGTGGGGAGCTCAGGGGCACCGGCCGGTGGAGAGTAAGTGGGAACCTTGAGCTTTAGAGTCCTTGAATTAAAGAAAATCGCTGTGTGTGGTCCGGTGAACCAGCTCTCACCGGCTGGGTGGGGATGGGGTAGGAGGCTAGAAGTGCCCTTATGAAACGCAGGATTCTGCTAGGTCGCCTCTGGGAGCCTAAGGGCAGCTGATCTCAGGCTCTCACCAGCCTGGGCAAGGATGGAGAGGAGGACCCTACACTGATTGTCTCGCCAGGTGAGGGCAAGGCTAGATTCAGGACCCCTGAAGCTCTCAGGAGAAGAGAGAGGCTCCGGGCCGGCACTGGACCTCTTCGCTTCTCCTAGGAAGCTGTTGCCATGGCCACAGGGGACTTTTGATGTGAAGCGCGATGACCCCCTCCTCTTCCTCTCCCCCTCCACCACCCCCCCCCCCCGGCTCGCCTTCAAGATGACGTCACAGACGTCCGCCTCCCTGACAGGCCACCTGTAGGCTGGTCTCGGCTTTAAAGCAGCTGTGCCCCTGTTCCCCCGAAGTCCAGCGGGCGGCCACCATATCCATCGACTCTTGGGAGCATGCTGCGACTCCAGACCTACCTTCCTCCCCTCAGGGAGAACATTGCAGCGGACAGGACAGAGGACCGAAGACAGGCAAGTACCCACCGAAGGCTCCACGGCAGAGCATCCTCCGCACTCACCCGGTCCCCGCGCCCACGCTTTGACTCCGGGGTGAAGGGAGTTTCTTCCAGAAGGAAGCAGAGGGCAGAGGCTTTCCCCTAGGGCTATCTCAATCCCAGCCAGTGCTCCCGTCCAGTCCCTTCCCCTAGTCAAGGACTCGGATTTGAGAAGCAGCCAATCCCAAGTCCTAACCGGATTCGCGAGGTCGAGCTCCCGGGGTTGCCCTGGAGGGGAGGAAAGGGGGCGGCTCGGCCGGCCCGGAGGTGCGGTGTTTCTCTTCCTCCACACCGAGGGCTGGGGAAGCGGCTCCGGAGCTCGCACTGAGCTCTCTTGCCACCTGGAGTAAAAAGGGTTGTATGAGGGCGAAGCCCCGCGCACTGCCGTCGGGTCTTCCGCGCCTTGCGCCCGGACTCCAGGACTAGCCAACCTGTTGCCTGCAGGAAAGCGTCCCATAAGATCGGAGCTCCGGGAGTCCACGCAGAAGTCAGCCGTGATTCTGCTGGGGAACATCCCGTGAGTCCAGCGCCCACAGAAGGAAAACGTATACAATGCCGGGAAAAGCGGCGGGTAACCATCCCAATGCAACCAACACTCTTCCTACCCTTTGCGACATCAGCTGGTGGCCCCACTAGCCCGGGGAAGGGGAGGGAGAGGCTCAGGGACTGTAGGGACCGGGGAAGCACCTGCTGAAAAGGTGAAAACAGGGCAGATAAACCCCAATCTCGACTTTCCACTCGCCAGGTCCCTGTCTGGAGGTCAGGATCCCGCTACTTAAGGTCCCTGCAGCCCCTCCCTGAGGAGTCCAGCACATTCGTTCAGCACCAGAAGCTGGACAGCACTACACAGAGTCCCAGGGGTCGGTTCCCACATGCTGCTCAACCTGCCAGACCCATGCCCACACTCCCACAGAGACCATTCAGACGATGCCAGGAGGTGAGACGCAGTTTGTAGAGGAAGTGGGGGGGGGGTGTCGGCGTTCTCATTTCTCCAGGGGTTCGAGTGTCTAGGGAATTCTATGTCGCCTTCACACCTAAACCAGAGGAAAAACAGAGCTAAGCTCTGGAGACGCACCCACAGGGTCTGGTAGGGTCCCCGGGCACTAGTGTTCTGTGAAAAATCACCACATTTGAGTCTGTCTTCTCTCTAAACCTTACTGGGAGTAAATGAAGGGAAAAAAAAAAAAACCATGGAGTTGGAGAGAAAAGATATGAGGCTATGGTAGAAAGTAGTACATAGTGTCTGGGTGCCAACCTTTGGGTATAGATGATGTCTGCCCAAAATGAACACCCAGGTACACAGTTTTTTTTTTTTTTTTTATCTGAAGAAGTCCTAAGAGCCTTTGTAGAGGAGCGCAGATGATTGTTTTGCCAGGGAGGGGGAGAAGCTGTCACAAAAGGGCTAATGGAGGTGGGGGAGGAGGAGAGCAGAGCGGACAGGACGCCAGCTCTAGTGTGGTTACCAAGCAACCACCAGCAGCCCCTGCTTCCCGTTTCCTTGGTAACAGTGAATGGAGGGGCTTTGGCTACTGTTTATCCGTGAGCACCTTGATTCTCTAAATGAAATATCTCCTGGTAGCCCCTGCCTCGTGGGCTGCGTGGGAGTCACCGCCATTCCCATGTACTGCTCTAATGACCAGCGAGGACGCCCTAGAAGGTGATTTTTTTCCCCTTTTAAGTCAAGGAGGTAAGACCCCCGAAATCCTTCCCACCCGTACCCCAGCCCACTTCAGAGATGTAATCATAACCTGCCCAGCCATTTTCTCAGGACTTGCAGTTTCCGGTCCTCTCGTTTATCCCTTTATACTAGAGGAGCTGATTGCTCATAACCTGCCCCCCTACACACACACACACACACACACACACACACACACACACACACACACATGCATACCCTTTCCCTTTTAAATGACAACAAGAGGGATACAAGAATATTGTTTAAGTGTGTCTGCTGTAGGTACAATTGGTTTGGCAGCCCCCTCCCATTCTTTACCTGGGAGATGGGTCCGGATTCTAGCTTGCCTCACCCCTGAACTTGGCAGAGAGTGAAGCTTAGGTAGACATGTGTCCCCCTTACAATTAGTCTCTAGCACAGCAGCACTGGATTCAAAAGTCTTACCTAGTTTTTCTCCTCAGCATTGGCTTCCTTGCAGATTCTGTCCTCTGGCCGTTTCCCCTGTCCCTGGACTGGCAAAGCCTGACTCTAGTTCCCACCTGCTGACATCCCTTGCCTGCATTCATTTGTAACACATGGGTGGGGAACCATCGTACCCACACATTTTCCAAGGTGACTGTAGCCTTCTCGGGGGATGAAGGGGAAAGGGAAATGCCTAGGAAGTTACCAGAGCAACCTGTTTCATGCATTGATTCATCTAGAATAGCTCTCACTAAGAGCCAAGAACTTGCTGCTTCCAAACACAGCCGCATTTCACACACGGCTATCACCTGCTAACACAGATAGAGGAAAGCTTCCCATCTCAGGCAGTAACTACCAGGATGCCTCATATCAACAAATGCAATCACATTTCCATTCCTTCATCTTCCCCCCACATAGTGCTAATACAATCTTATGAAGACCCATTCTAAGTTCAGTCTATATTTTAGTCCTTATTTCTCAAAAAGGCCATTTAGATATAGTATGGGGGGCATTTATATCAAAATGCCTTTCTCTTCCATGTTACTATAGAAACTTCCTTTTACACCAAACCAGACAGCTGGTCTGCTTTTTGTAGTTTTCTGCTCAGAGCACTGCCTTTCCTTTACCAGTTCTTTGGGCCAGCTATCACTGATCACATCAGTAATGCCCCATAGCAACAACAGTCTTCTTACTTAAAAAATTATTCTTTTTTTTTCTCATTTCCTTATGGACAAAGGGTTTACTTTCCTTTCAAGAAGATAACTTAGACCTTATTGGCTAGAAAAGGAAGAGCCAGTCTCTCATTGGTTGGTATGTATCACCTTGTCAACCAATAAGAGGATGCCATTTATCCTTTACTGACTAGCTGAGAGAGCAGGGTACCCAGAATGATTGACTCTGCCTTAGTTTTATCCAGTAGCAAAGGACAGGTTCGGAACCAGGATCAGGGTTTTGCTTTACCTGATTCAGACTGCACTTGATTCACCTGAATTAAATTTTCTGCTTAGCCATTTGTAACTCACTTGAACATACCCACAGAATACATTGTTCTGGATTTTTCCATTTTATGATGTTTCATAAATATATTTCCAAGCCAGTACAGGTTATTTCTAGTATCAGTACACCAGGGGGGCAGGGATCTGAGATCTCTAGGAATACAGATTTGGTCCTTACGTGTGAGGGATTTATGAACATTTGGAGGAAACAGGATGGAGAAGAGGCATCTCTGTGTTTGGGACTCACTCTGCTCGGCCTTGGTGCTCTGGGATGGTTTTGCTTTTGTACTTTGGCAGCTCGACAGCTGCCCCTTTGGTGTGGGAACCAGGGTGGATGGAGACAACGACTCTAACACAGTCAAGGAGCAGACTGCCCACTGCCCAGGAAGCCTCCTGGCAGGTAGGTGGTGAGGGTCCCTGGAACTGTACTTGGGTAGGTCAGCTTTTCTGTCACTGTTTGTTTTCTTCTTCTCTGCTCCAAGCCCTGAAATGCTGGTGTGGATTTCCACATCTCAGGAAAAGGGGTGAGTCGGGGGAGTCCATTGAAGATCCTCTTCCTCTTGGACAAGCACGCCAATGACAGCCTGGAGGATGCCTGAATGTGAGTACAGACTCATTTGTCTCTCCTTGGTTCTTAGGAGTAGACCAACGCCTGACCAGGATTTTGCCATCAAGGGACACCACTTTTGCCCACTCCCCATGCTGTGCTGAATTTAGTTGGGACCATGTGCTCCAGTGCGAGGCTGTACTACACTCCCATATTAGGGACTCTGATTCCTCAGAGGTTAGCCATGCTTGCAGCAGAAGCTCAAGACTAAATCTTCGGGGACAGTATCAAGAAAAGCCCCCTAACTTCTCGGTGAGAATGGTAGTTCAAATCCTGTACCCACCCCCCACCTCGAGCTCTTCCTCCATATCTACAGCTTCATAGTTTCCAGCCTGCTTCACAAAAGATACATAAAGGCTCAATTAATTGTTACCATGGTTACATGGAGTGGCCACACTGAGGATTCCTATCACCCATTACTGTCATGAGGTAAAAGAGAGGAGGGGTTTGGGGATCGTTGTCATGGAGGAAACCATGGAAACCAGGGTTGCTAAGGGGACAGCTCTAAATTCAGAGGGAAGAAATGAGAAGTGGGGAGTGACACTTAGTGGGCTCAAGGGCAGGTCACTTTTCCAAGACGTAATCCTCTGAGACTATAGCAAGGGTTTGGGTACCTGGCATCTCCCTCCAACTCAGAGAGAGGCTGAAGTTCAAGAATTTCAGAGAACACGAACCACCATCAGGTCAAAACCATCCTCACTGGATCTACCAGGAGAAAGGCAATAGAAATGCATTGGTCCCACTCACACCACGCAGTCCGGCTGCCTCTGGACTCTGCTGCTTTTGCCACTGTTTTGCCAGGCTGGTTAGCAAGAGCCCCCCACTCCCTTGGGGAGCTTAGTGTAGGGCAGTGACTCAGTTGGTGGCTTTTGAGTCAAGGGTATCCAAATCCAGGTCTGTAGAGGGGTATACAGATCGCTTCTGAGTTCTGGAAGTTTTCTGTCATGTCCTTTAGCATGTCTCTTATCACCTGAAGGTTGTACAGAGGTCTCTAAGAAAGTTCTGCGTCCTCCAGAAATCCTGTAAGTATCAGCCTTTCCTGTTACCCACTCATGGCTCAGCAGCCCAGTTACACCTGTTCTTTGGTGTGCACTGGGGTCTGCAAACCTCAGAGTGGTCCTGGGTGAGGACTGGGGACACGTTTGCAACCCCTGCAAGGAACTCCTTGGAGTTCAGTTGGGCCTGTGTAGAACTCTGCCCCGTCCCATCCCATGGGCTCTGAAGCGGTTAGACCCAGAGGCCTTCTCCAAGCATCCCCATCCCGTCTGTCGCCGACTCTTTCCATGTCCAGGCAAGCCCTTTCCCTGTCTAGATGAACAGAACAAATCAAAGGATGGAGGAGGGGTGGGGCAAAAAGGGAGAGCTAGCAATTACAAGGCAAAAGAATTAAAAAGCGCCAATCGGGAAGGGGAATAATCCTTCAGCTGCTGCAGACACACAATTAGGGCCATGGGCTTTCGGAGTTGCCAGGATATTGTGGCTTTTCCTAATTAAGGAGCGGATGTGCCCTGCCCATGCAATTAGAGGCTAACTCGGGCAGGAGGGGCTTGCCTACCTCCCATCAATGCACTGCAAGGGAAATTAACCAACCATACAGCTCACGTCCCCTGCCCACTAGTCCCACTGGAGTCTGGGTTGCGGCGCATGAGCCTTGGGAGGATGTTCACCTTGGACTCTGGGGACCCTTGGGAAGGGGAGAAGAGGCCTGGGGTAGGCACTACTTGAAACTCTTTCTTGTATCCTTTCTCTGTGATAGCACAGGGTTGTATGATACCTGAGGAGAATAGAGAGACAGGAGCTGCCCACCTGCTTCCCCATGAGAACTAAGATTTCCCTATGATTAAAGGAAATGTCTTCACTGTGGAAAATAGGGCACTCCAGGGGGAGGAAAAAATAGTAGGGGAATTATTTCTCCACCATTTGGAGCCAGAGACTCTAGGGAGTCCTGGGGTGTGCGTGGGATGTGTGTGTGTGTGTGTCGGGGATGTGTGTGTGTGGGGGTGGGTGGTGGTGGTGGAGAACATAGGGAAAGTAGAGGGAGGGAGGATAAAAGCAGGCCTTCCTCACAGGCGTGCCCAGCTGACGACAGGTGGTGGGCCCAGAGGTGGTGGTTAGCAAGGCCACGGACAGGCCAGCCCCGTCTGGAAGACTAGTGATTTTGTTGTTGTTGCTCTATACCCAACAACAAGTCCCAGTCTACCACACGGTGCTGGTCCTCTCGGCAGCTGCGGGGAGGCGTGGGAGCCCCACTTCTGGATGTATTTTCTCCGCCTTCTATGTTCCGTAGCAAACACCTCCAGAAAAACTTCCAAAATCTTCCTCTCATGCCTCGGCTGAGGACACCTCAGAGGGACTCCTCCAGAAACAAGGACATTGAGTCTAGAGTGGGCCAGAGGACAGGATGCATGTCCCCGGGGAATGGTGAGCTGCTCCGTGCCCACACACCCTCCTATGGGTTTACTTCATTCACCCTACAAGCTCCTCCTTGGTGACAGATGACAGATAACAGTGTGTACCAGCACAGGCTCATGTGCTCCTCACCTAGGGGTCCAGGTGATTATTACCTTGTGGACAGTGGGCCACCCATTCCTGGCTGGTCCGGAATGTCTGTGCCTGCCCGTGGGAATGATGATACAGAAAGAACCTCCTTAATGCCAATACATGCAATTTTGGAAGCCCTCTCCCCTGCCCGTGCTGGGAGGTCACCTCAATGGCAAAAGTAGTCATTTCCCCACAAATGCGATGGTGGCACATGCCTTTAATTCCAGCACTCAGAAAGGCAGAGACAGGCCAGCCTGGTCTACACAGTAAACCTCTGTCTCCAAAGGAAAATAAATAAATGGAGGAAGGGAAGAAGGAGGCCCTTCCCAGCCCTCCATCCTCTTTCTGGGTGTCATGTAGCCCAGGCTGGTCTTCAGTGACCTATGTAGCTGAGGATGATCTTGAACTCCTGATCCTCCTGTTTCCGCCCCCTGAGTGCTGGAATTACAGGCATGTGTAACCATATTTGGTTTATGTAGTGCTGGGGGATACAAGCTCAATGCTTCTCACGAGAGAAGCAAGCACCTTATCACTTGAATCCTTCATCCCCTTTCTTTGTTTTCTCTTTTCCTCCTCTCCCACTCTCTGCCCTCCTTCCTGACATTCATTCATTCACTCATTCATTCATTCACTCATTCATTCATTCACTCATTCATTCATTCATTCTTCTGCAGTACTAGATATAGAACCTAGGGTCCTTGCAAGCTAAGCAAGTGCTGTACCCCTGTGTTACACCCCAGCCTCCCCTTTCTTGATGCCCCTGTCTGGAGGTCAACTTGCCCTAAGGTGGGCACCAAGTCCTGAGGTTGACACCCTTGGTGGAAATAAGTTTCTCAGCAACAGCTCACGTCCCTTCTCCGGTCCCTTCCATGCTGAGTCATACTGTCGTGCTAAACCCACGAAGCAGAGCATGCTACAGCACCTTACACCGAGATTGGCCCAGGAGCCATGCACCTCTAGAAATCATGAAAATGTAACCTTTGGCTCAGCTCAGCTCAGCAGGACAGTAACTAACACTTGGAAGCTGTGTGACCTTTGGAAAAGGCACTTAGCCTCTCTGAACCATGTCACTTCACCCACCCTGTTGTCAGCTCCCGCCTCCAAAGGGCTCCTTCCAATTCCCAGCCTCTTGAGTTTCTCCTTGCTCCAGCCCTGCCAGGAGACAGCCAGTCCTATTGAAAATCTCATTCACACTTGAGAAGGCTACAAATTGGGTCACTCAGCAGGTGTCCGTCCTGCAAACAGAGGCGGAGGGTACGTGCAGGCGTGAGTGTGTTACAAGCGAGAATGTGTGGAGCTGACAAGGGGATGGAATCTCTCCCCAGATGCCCTCAGCATCCAGGGGTGACACGCCTATGTTCATGAAGCAAAAATTTAGGAAGGGGAAGGAAGTGAGGCCTCTCTCTGATCTGAGAGCCGGATGAGACCACCTCTGTGGGTGTGGAGCAGAGTCCCGGCTCTGAAACCAAACTCCTCAGTCTCAAGCCTCCTTCCCCTGCTTTCACACTGTGGGACTTCAAGACAGGCCCTTGTCACCTCTGAGCTGCATATGTTACTGACCCCATCTACCTAGCTAGGTGGTCATGGTAATCGGGCGAGGGGTGTGTGTGCCATAACACACGGTGGCATTTGGCTCTCTTTTGCCTCTTGCCATTTTCCTCCTCATCAGCCTCAGTCACCATCTTTCACTTCCGAGCCACAGTAAGTGAGAACCGTATCTTTCTACTAGCCTCCCTTCTCATGTGGTTTTATCAGCCTATTTAATGTTAACCTTCCCCTTTCCCAGGGCAGCATTTTGTCTATTTCAAGCCAATCAATAAATACATACTAAAAAATGGAGTTTTATCAAACCCCTCCTCATTTTAAAGACACAAATCAAGGCTTAGACAGCTGACAACTTGCCTGTTAAGTTACTTGGAAAACAGACAATTCTTTTACTTTCTAAGGTAAGGTGATGTCTTAGAAGCTTTTTGTTTGTTTGTTTGTTTTTGTTTTTCCAGACAGGGTTTCTCTGTGTAGCTTTGGTGCCTTTCCTGGATCTCACTCTGTAGACCAGGCTGGCCTTGAACTCACAAAGATCTGCCTGCCTCTGCCTCCCAAGTGCTGGGATTAAAGGCGTGTGCCACCACCGCCCAGCCTTTAGGAGCTTTACAACACGAAGGGGTCATTGACTCAAGGGGTCAGATCATCAGGGTCTCCTTCCTTAAAAATCAACACTTCACTTTCATCCTAGAGCCTTTCTCCAGTGACTGATGGAAGCAGATGCAGAGATCCACAGCCAAGCACCAGGCCGAGCTCCGGGAGTCCAGTCGAAGAGAGAGAAGAGGGATTCTATAAGCAAGGGGCACCAAGATCATGATGGGGAAACCTACAGAGACAACCAAACCAAACTAGTGGGAACTCATGAACTTTAGACCAACAGCTGTGGAGCCTCCACGGGACTGGACTAGTCCATCTGCATAAGTGAGACAGTTGTGTAGCTTGATCTGCTGAAGGGGCCCCCTGGCAGTAGGATCAGGATCCATCCCTAGTGCATGAGCTGGCTTTTTGGAGCCCACTGCCTACAGTGGGACACCTTGCACAGCCTTGAGGCAGGGGGAGGGGCTTGGACTTGCCTCTACTGAATGTACCAGGCTCTGCTGACTCCCCATGAAAGGCCTTACCTTCTCGTAGGAGGGAATGGGGGGTAGGTTAGGGAAGAGGCTGGAGGAGCGGGAGGAGGGTCTGTGATTGGTATGTAAAATGAATTTAAAAAATTCTTAATAAAAACAATATCAAAACCCTTAAAAAAAAAATCAACACGTCTGGTAAGATCACCGTACGCTCGTCTCCTTTAATACACAGGGCCGCAGCGCCCTCTGCTGGTCTCTGGGTACCTGCTCTTTTGCGGCCATTCTCAGTGGGCCAGGTCAAAGAGCCAATCCAGACCTTCTAAGTCAGAATCTTGGGCTGTGACCCAAATGTCCATAGTTTTTCAATCTCTCCAGGATCAATCGAAACTGAGGGCCCCCGATTTAAGGACTGAAAAAGATGTGGCTTGGAACAGAACAAGCAATAATGGGGAATAAAATTCTCCAGATGGAAGCCCCCTAGTCTTGCGTGATAAAAAATAAAATGTGGTGTTAATCCCGGGCCTAAGAGTGCTGCACATTCTCAGGAGTTGGGAGAAGGATGATGGCACCACAAATGTCTGGGTCCAAAGTCCAGCTCAGCCACTGTTGAGTTTGGAGTGCTGTTGGAAGGGGAAGCCGTGTGAGTAAGTAAATGATTTACATGTGGTCCCTTCAGACTCTAACAGCAGAGCTTGAACTTGGTCCTGCCCTGTATTGTAGCCACTGCAACACATACAAAATTGCTAGATCCCACCTCTGTGCTTTTCATTCAGTGAGTCCAACCACTTCCCAGGTAACGCTCATGGCTCTGGCATATAAAGAAACAGCACTCTGAAAACCGACCAGATGAGCATCCCCTTTCAGGTCTGCACCCAGTTCAGCATCAAGGGAATCC
>CABHPQ010002221.1:30356-52659 GCA_902168405.1 Peromyscus aztecus | reverse complement strand
TTTTAGTGCAGAGATGCTAAGAATTGAAATGTCTTTGGGCAGATTTTCCCTTTGATGAGAATAAATTTTCCTTCCCTAAACTCTTCTGATTAATTTTGGTTTGAAGCCTATGTTGTTAGATGTTAAAGTAGCTACATCAGCTTGTTTCTTAGGTCCATTTGCTTGGAATATATTTTGCCCACCCTTTACCTTAGTGGGTGTTAGGCTGCATTGCTTGGATGTAGCAGAAGGATGGATCCTGTTTTCACATTCAGTCCTTTAGTCTGTGCCTTTTTATGGGGAAAAGGGAACATTATCAATCACCAATGATTATTGATTCTGGTATTTATTTTGTTGTTGTTGAGTTTGTGTGTACGTGTGTGTGTGTGTATGTGTGTGTGTGTGTGTGTGTGTGTGTGTGTGTGTGTGTGTGTGTGTGTGTTTCCCTTCCTTTTATTTTTCTGGTCTGGCAGTATTTATTCCTTGTGTTTTCCTGGTGTATTTAACCTTTTTCCTTCTTGCACCTTCTGTAGAGCTAGATTTGTAGATAGATATTCCTTAAATTCGGTTTTAGTATGGACTGTCTTTTTTTCTCCATGTGTGGTTGAAAATTTTGCTGGGTATTTTTGTCTAGGCTGACCTTTGCTGTCTATTATAGCCTATAGCATACCTTCCCTTGCTTGCCTGGCTTTTAGAGTCTCTACTGAGAAGTTAGGTGTAATTCCAAAATGTTTGCATCATATTTTACATAGTCTTTTTATCTTGCACTTTGTAATGTTTTTCTTTGTTCTGAACATTTAATGTTTTTATTATTATGTGCCAAGGTTCCTTCTTTTCTGGTCCAGTCTATGTGGTGTTTTGTATGCTTCTTGGATTTTGATACTCATCTCTTTCTTCAGGTTAGAGAAAGTTTCTTCTATGATATTATTGAAAATATTTATTTCTGCCTTTGACCTGTGTTCCTTCTTCTTCCTCTCTTTCTAATGTTCTTAGATTTTTGTCTTTTTGTTGTGTTTTTGATTTCTGAGTGGTTTGTGCCTAGAGGTTTTCAATTTAAATTTCTCTTTGACTGGTATATCTTCTTCTTCTCTTGTTTCTCCAATGCCTTTGATTCTCTCTTCCATCTACTGTATTCTGCTAAAGAAGCTTGCCACTTTGGTGCCAGTTTGAGTTCCTAAATTTTTCATTTCTGTTACTGCTTCAGTTTGTATTTTCCTTATTTATTTTATTTCCATTTTCAGGTCTTGAATTGTTTGATTAATTTCCCTCCATTGTTTGTTTTTGTTTTCCTGAATTACAATAGGAGATGTCTTCATTTTCTCTTTAAGGACATCCACCATATTTATAAAGTCTATTTTAAGGTCTTTTTCTTGTGCTTCAATTATGTGGGAATATTTAGGACCTGCTACAATAGGGCTTCTGAGCTCTACTGGAGATATATTATTCTAATTGTTATTGATTTTGTTTTTATGCCTCTGTATAGGATCTGGGAATAGGAAGGGTATAATTCTAGGTGCTAATATCTGGTCTTATGTTTGTTGGGTGCATGTTTTCTTTCCTCTCTCGTTCTGTGGAGAGTGTGGTGAGTGTGTGTTGCATGTAGGAAAATCTTCTGACATCCTGATGGGTGTGGGCACTAGAGGTTTCAGGTAAAAGATGTATGTGGGCAATGGGACCTGGCACTGAGTAATGGGGAAGGGCTGGGGGACAGTTTAAGAACTTGACAAGAGGAAGGAATGCAGGATGTTACACCAGAATACGCTTAGTTTATCCCTGTGCATGGTGGGCATAGAGGGAGAAGACACTAGAGGAGAATGTTTGCTAAAGAGCTAGGGATGATGCTGTGGAAATATATTTGGTGGAGCAGAAGGAAGTGTGAAGGCTTGCTGTTGGCCTAACTGCTTTCTTGGCTGGAGTGGCCTGTGAGTAAGAAAAAGTGTCAGCTGTAAAGGGGGGATAGAATAAAGCAAAGAGTATGGGGGCATGTTATGATGATAATATCTCTCTGATCCACTGGAGATAGGGCTGGGGGGATGGGTGGTCTTAGAAGGTAGTCTGCTTTAGACCTAGGGATGCAACTGGGGAATTGGGTTTGGAAGAACTGGGGGAAAGGAGTATGTCACCCTTAGCCTACTTGTAACTCTGGCTAGAGTGGCCTATTGGTTCTCAGGGAAATCCTGCTATGGTTGAGATCTAGGTCAAAGCAACAAGTTGGGGTAGGAAGGCTAAAAGGAGAAGGTTTGTGTAGTCCACTGGAGATGGTGGAAGGTAGGAAAGGGAGGCCTCTGCAGGTCTGCTGTGGAGGTAGGGATTAGTTGTACAGGAAAAAAATCTGCTTTTTTGTAAAGGAGATATTTATTTAGCTGCAGTAAGAAATACATGGGATTTTAATGATGTGTGTTTTATGAAGATGCCTCTGTGTAACCCTTCAGTTACAGAGTACTTATGCTGAGTTAGTCTATTCCATTCTTGTTCAATCAATGTCCTAGTCTATTGCTAAAATAATAATCTCATCTTCTCTGTTTTCGTGTATGGCCATCACTACTTCTGTTATCATGGGTCTCTGTGGGTGCATTGTTACATCAAAGTTCTTTCTGGTGTAACAATAGTACTGTTTTTATTTTTTTATTTGGGTTTTATTTTTGGTTTGGTTTGGTTTGGGTTTTGTTTGTTTGTTTGTTTGTTTGTTTTAGCCAAAGTTTCTCTGTGTAGCCTTGGATGTCCCGGAATTACTTCTGTAGACCAGGCTGGCTTAGAACCCATAGAGATCTGCCTACCTCTGTCTCCTAGGTGCTTGCAATGAAGGTGTGTCCAACCACCACCTGGCTTCACTGGTGTTCTTAGCCAGCTTTACCTAAAAAGTTATGTGCTTCCATACTGATGATGCAAACAACTTCAGAGTTGTAAGAGTAAAGCCATCGCCGGGCGGTGGTGGCGCACGCCTTTAATCCCAGCACTTGGGAGGCAGAGCCAGGAGGATCTCTGTCAGTTTGAGGCCAGCCTGGGCTACCAAGTGAATTCCAGGAAAGGTGCAAAGCTACACAGAGAAACCAACCCTGTCTCGAAAAACCAAAAAAAAAAAAAAAAAAAAAAAAAAAAAAAAAAAAAAAAAAAAAAAGAGTAAAGCCATCTACTACATTGTAAAAGGGATTTAGATTTCACTGCACAAGTATATAGGTTTTTGAAAATAAGCCACTGAAAATACATTTCTGGTATTTTAGTTACATGTGGATGCCACTGCATGTCGCTTCACTTATATATTTTTATTCGAGCACTCCTATTCCAATTTTGTTCAATAGGTGTCCTCATGTGATGCTACAATAGTAATCTCATGTATTCTGTTAATAATCAAGCAGTCACCACTTATGTTATAGGTAATCGATTATGTGCATTGGCAAAACATTTTTCTGCTGTAAAACTAGTACTGTTTTCACTGTGTTCTTTACAATCTCTCTTTCCCTAGGAATGTTCCTGAGGCTGTGCTGATGCAGGTAACTTCAGAGTTGTATGAGAAAACCACTCTGCTTCACTACAAATGGGATATAGATATCACAGCAGAAGAATGACATTCATCTTTTGCAAATAAGCCATCGGATGGTATTTGTTTACTTGTGTTTTCTAAAGATGACACTGTGTATTAATTCAGTTCCAGTGCAATGATATAATTATCACATGAGCTCTGCTTTCTTAAATATTAATTAACATTTCTGTTCCAGTACATACTAGTGAGGTGAATTTCTGAGAAAACAGAGCACATGAGAACGGTGTATCTGTGTACCATGACAGTGTCTTCTGTGAACAGCACATGTAGAAGTGACACAGAAGCATTGCTGTAAAGGTGCTACCACTTTCGCTGTGTTCTTAACAAGCATGCTTTACTTAGGAACATACCCACTAGTATTCTAACGCAGGCCATTTCAGAGTTATACAACTAAAGCCATCCAAATTGGTGTAAATGGGATTTGAGTTTCACTGCAGAAAAAGTATGTTGGTCTTTGCAAATACATCTTGTACAGAGTTTTAGTCACTTTTACACGTGCTATCCAAAGATGAACCTGTGTACTGCTACACTGTCATGATACACTGAATCACTATTCTCAAGTGCTCTGTTTTCTTGTAAATCAATAACTACTTCTATTAGAGTACATCACAGTGAGGTGCATTGGTATATCAAAGTTCTTACTGCTGTAAGTACTATCATTTTTTTTCCTTCCTCAAAAAACCAGCTTTACCAAGTAACAATACACCCTCCTGTTCTGAAGCAAGCAACTTCAGACTTAAAAGAGTAAAACTATCAATTCCCTTGTATATGGGTTTTCGTTTTCACTGCAATGAAAGGGAAACAAAGTTTTTTTTGTTTTTCTTATAAGGAGCTGTGTGGTGTCTTAAGCACTTGTGTATGTATTTTCTAAAGATACATACTGTTTCCCGGAAAACTTACATATTCTTAATGCTCTGTTCTCCTATTTCTTTGCTGTTCTTAATCCTAACTCTAAAACTAGTCCTAAAGCTAACCCTGGCCCTTACCCTACTGTCCTTGTACAGTACTAAGATAATAGAGTCATGCACTCTGCCGTGGTGTAATGAAGCCCCGCTTTCCTTACTGCAGCGCTCTGTGAGAGGCGTTGGTATAACAAAGTTCTTGTTTTTGTAAAAATACTGCTGTTTTCAACAAACATGCTCTGTTTAGGAATGTGTGTGCTGCTCTTCTGATGCAAGCCACTTCAGTGTTGTATGAGTAAGCGAAGCAAAACCATTTTAACGTGGATTTGGATTTCACTGCAGTAGTACACTGGTATTTGAAAATATGAACTGTGCATTGTTCCAGTCACTTCTGCATGTGCTTTTCAAAGATGATGCTGTGTACTGCTTAAGTGTCATGGTGTTGTGATACATCATTCCCATGTGCTCTGTGTTATTGCAATTCAGTCCCCTCTCCTATTCCAGTACATCCCATTGAGGTACACTGCGATACCAAAGTTCTTGCTACTGTAAAAACATCACCATTACTATTGTGCTCTTAAAAAAAATGGCATTTCTTAGGAAGAGACACCCTATTCTGATGCAAGCAGCTTCAGAGTGCAGGGGTTTATCTGTCTACTTCCACGTATACAGGTTTTAGTTTTCTCTGCAGTATAAGTACATTCCATTCTGAAAATATGACACTTTGCTATGGTTTAGTCACTTGTGCATGCTTTTTCAGAAGATGACACTGTGTGCCGCTATACTTACAGAATCTTATACTCTGTTCTTTTACTCCTTTCTTTCTTCCAACCCTAAACCTCTTTCGATTGCTAGCCCTAACCCTAATCCAAGCCCTAAGCCTATCCTAACTGTAATGTTCTGCAGTGCTACAAAAATAAGCTCATGTGCCTTACTTTGTTGTAACCAATCACCACTTTCCTTACAGTACTTCTTTGTGAGGTACATTGGTTTCTGTTGCTGTAAAAATACTACCATTTTTGTGGTGTTCTTAACAAACCAGCTGTGATGGCAGATGCCCTGATGTTCTCATTCAAAAAAATCTTCAGATTTGCATTAGTAAGACTGTCCACTTTGTTGTTAACAAGATTTAGATATCACTGCAGTTGAAGTCCATTGGTTTTTTAATATGCCACTGTATGGTGTTTTCATCATTTGTGTGTGTGTTTTTTTCCATATATGACACTGTGTACTGTTAACATTATGGATTTTTATGTTCTGCTCTCATATTCCTTTCTTGTTCTAACCCTAACTCTAACCTCAACACTAACCTAATCCTAAACCTGTGACATCTATGGAGAAACTACTTTACAGGAAATGCTTTCTTTGCAAATACAGTGTTCCTATACAAGAATATGAGAACCATTCATATTTAGTTGGCTATTAGAAAGCAAATGAGATATGCTATGAACAGAAAGAACGTATTATAGTCTACTCTCACCAATGTAACTAATTACGGGAGTGGCCTGTGTCTTCTTTGGAGCCTCATTTCCTTCAGTGCACACGGACATCCTTTGTGTGTGTGAGATAGTTGTGAATAATATTGTGCACAAAGACATGACAACTTCCTGCTGATATTATACTGAGAACTACAGCCCTGATTCTAGATGTGGAGCCAGGAATTGTCCTAGTACTTATGAGGCTGAGGCAGGAAGACTGCTAGTTTAAAGTCAGCTTGTGAAACATAATGAGATCTTTTCCCCAAAAAGAAAAGTAGAGAGCACTGGTCTCTGCTCAGTTTGACACATGGGGTTCAGTGGAATCACACTCATAGACAAACATCCTTTGTCAAGTACTTTGGTGACAGCTGCAGAAAAAATAAGGAGCCATGATAGCTAAATGCCCTAAATCCATATCTTGGCAAAGGCAAAATTACAAGAATGCATGCAGACTTCTCGTCTTTAAAATTGCTATTTTTTATTTCATCTGTGTGCTCATTTATCATGTGTTAATTACTATTTAAAAGTATGTTTTTTGCAGTATCTATGCAATTCAGCATCTTACCCTCTCAGTTTTACATAGAAACACAAGAAAACATTGTTTTGTGTGATGAATGGTTATGATAGATTTGTGATTTAAACCCGATTCTAGCATGTGTCTTAATACCACATACATATGGTAGAAGTAGTCTCCACTTAACGAATGTCCCTATTTCCATGTTGATCTACTCCGAGTATGTAACATTTCTTATTACTGCATCTTTGCATCTTTGTTATGACTGTAACTAGTATTTACTAAGAGTTTACAATATACCAAGGTTTATGGTAAGTCCCTATTTCTTATTTATTTATTTATTATTGCGTGTGTGCGTGCATGCGTGCGTGTGTGTGTGTGTGTGTGTGTGTGTGTGTGTGTATGTGTGTGTGTGTGTGTGTGTGAGCATGCACACCTGTGAGTACACATGCTTCAGCACACAAGTGACATCACAGGATAACTTGCAGGTGTTGGTTTTCTCCTTCCAACGAGCACATTACAGGGGTTGAAAGCAGATTCTTAGGTTAACTGCATATCCTGTTAACTATTGAGCCCTCTCACCAGCCCTATGCTAAGTTTTTAACACAGAGATCATATGCTACATGCTTTCATTTCCGAAATGTTCTTAGATTGGTATTGGCATTTGTTTCTCTCTTTTCAGGATGAAGAAACTGAAGTTTAGAAGAAGCCAGTAACTTTTCTGACACCACCCAGAATTAGAATCATTGTTACATCACTATACTAAATGGTATCCCATTGTCATGTGTCTTAATGTCTCTCTGGAAGTTGGTAGATAATGCTTCAGGTAAAGACAATACTAATCTGACAATCATAAAACTTCAAGTGAGAATAAATTATCAGTCATAATGGTTTTCTTTCAGATGAGTATGTTTATGGTGCTCATAATTATAAATTATAAATAATAAAATTAGGGTACAACTAATTTGGCTTTCTGTATTTTGGAGGGGGATTATTATCTCATGATATAAACAGGCATTTAGATTATTTCTTTGGCCATTGATTTTAAGTAAAATCATACAATGGTTTGATAAAATAAGAAAACGTATACCTAAACAGTTTAGGAAATTTCTTTTTTTTTTTTTTAATCTGACTGCTGTTGCTTTATTCTATGATGGCACTGAAGTTTTACCAAACTCTTCAATACAGACTGACTTTAGTTCAGGGAAAAAAGATTGATGAAATTATGAGGGATGGAATACACTGATTTCTTACCTCCAGAAACCTGGTTTAGATAGATCTGTAGGCAGCATAAGCAGAATACTAGTATTTTCTGACACTTTCCATTTAGGTGGAGTGGAAGGAGTTGGTGGTGACACCCAGTTCCTCTGTTCTGCTGTACATTGTAATTGGCACCAGACATGACAAGTTTCGCTTGTGTTCTCAGAGGTCAAATAGAATAAAACTCTCATTACTCAGATGGATAGCCCCTGGCAGAGTTTCAGTTTAAGCCAGGGATGTGCTCCCTTTTTGCACCTACTGTACAAATGTGATGTAGAAATGAACTTGCTTTACATGACTTTGAATAGCAGAGTGGGCACCTGCAGCAAATACTCATCTGAACACTAGTGCTTTAACAGCAGCTGGCTACTCCTCGTTCCTTCTGTCTTTCCTCCCCGTTCTTATTAATTCCAGTCTCTTTTGTCCTCCGCTCCCCATCACCTGTGTTCTGTGTCTCTATTTTATTGTATATACAAGAAAATTCCAAAAATAGTATACAATTCTAAATAAAGATTTTAATTTTAGATCTCTAAGTAGTAATAAAGGTGTTTGCATAAAATAATGCTTATAATGATACTCTGAGGATTGTAATGAACTTCCAGAGGTTAAAGTGAAACTTTGTGAATTTACCACTCTTTCTGTGGTTTACTGATGGTGTAAAGGCAGATGAAACTCATCCTGGACTGCCAAGTCAATTACTGAGTTGCTTATGCCACGTTCTTTGGCTCTCTACTCACTGGAGACAAATGTAATAGGCTCCTCTTTCCCAAGGGTTTGGTTTTTTGTTGTTGTGGTTGTTGTTTGTTCTCTTTTGACTTGGGCCTCATGTTACACATTACCTTTGGAAAGAGAACATGGACAGAATAGATTACAAAATTAAAAATTTAACTTTAGAAGTTATCAAACTAGGGGTCTACAATAATTCCTACTAGCATACTGCAGACACACCTCACTCATTGTACTTAATGTAGCACTCAGGGTAGGTAGCAAGTAGAATCCCCCCACATACTCTGCCACAACACACAGTGTTAGGTGGCATCAAAGATGGAAACCCACTCTTACTGAAGAAAACACCAGTATCAAGGATGACATCTCTTCTAAGGGGATAAAAGTCTATATTCCACAAAACAGAAAAAGGAGACACATTTATGTTTCATAAAGTTAGTGTATCAAAGAGCATTCTGTGTGGGAGGTTCTATAGACAAATGCATGTTTTATAGAAGCAGAAACTGGGATAGCAGAAGTAAAAAGGAAATTCTCCAAGATTTGTTTATTATTGTTGTTATCTGTTAAACTAACCTCGGGGTTTTATTATTCATCTTCATGCCAGAAATGCCCTTTTGTGGCAACTGAAGCATGAGGGATAGGTGGGCAGATCCTAAAGTACATTCTAGCTCTGTGTGGATTGTACATCAATGTTTTTTCTCCATCTGAAAATAAAAGCTAAAAAATAATAATGATAAACTGAAACCCTTTGGAGTCTTGTGCTTCTTCCTAGTTGAGTGCACTTCCATTTTCAAACACAGAGTAACTAGATGAACTATGTCATCCTAGCAAATTATCTCTTCATGTGATCTCATCGTGTGGTCATCCAAAGTGAGTCAACATTAATATTTTTCTTGTTAATTGAAAAGGGATAATTTAAAACTTCCTTGTTTACTTTCCTACTCTTCTCAGATAAGTAACCCAAGGGAACATAATTTAATCTTTCCAGTCTTTGACAATTTCACCAAAGTTGTGTAATTTCTTTAATTAATAAAGGTTAAATACATCACAGTTTTCAGCATTCAGTATGTTTTATTTAAATTGATCATCAGTATTAATGAGAAAAATATCACTTCAGTACATTCTCTGATGAGAGCCAATATGTGTGTGTGTGTGGGAGGGGTGCATATGCTTGCACAAATGTACTTCCTTTTCTCTGCTGATAATGTACATTGCTTCATTTTATGAATATTATTGATTAATCTTATAAAATTATCTACATCACAATAATACATATTGATGGATTGCCATATGATTTAGTGTGCATACACAGTAGAATCATGTGGAACATTTTATGCTCTTCTATTAATTCTTTATGACAAAACAGTACACAATGGTTCTCTATGGTCTTCTCTTGAATAGCAAGTAGCCTACCAGAACTTCTCAATCACATATTGCCATCCCTTAGTGATGTTTGGTCACAATGTAATTCTTTTGCATCTTCATTTGAACAACGAACTAGTCTTAATTTATCATGGAAATAGAGAACAAATAATTCACGATCAGAAAAAATATTCATATGTTAGGAATCTTTGTCACATACTATTAGGTGTATGTTGTAACGGAGCATATACAACAGCAGCTCATTCAAGGCTTAGGATGAGACTCTGGAAGCAGAAAGAAGAGATTCTAAGGGGCTGTTACAAATGAGCTACAATCTCTCCTTTACAGTTAAAACCTGTGCTTTTATGTTGTCTTGCTCACCTCCTTCAAAAATTAAAATGCAGAATGAATTAAAAATCAGGTTAATGTGCCATTAACAGCTCTGCGAGAAAGTTATCTCCAACAGCAATTGATAACTCTTTCTCTACCTTACTGTATGTATAGTTTCTATGTTCTCAGAGACAGTTGATTAATTGATCATTACTGCCTGCCTTCCTGGAATATACAAATTTACTAGGAATTAGTTAAACTAACCCTTGGTTTTAAGACAGTAACAAATTATTACACATAATAGAACTTGCATTGAAGCAGTAAGCCTACAAAGATGTTGCGCTCTGTACTGTTTATTTATTTCAAATTGTTTCTAAATTAACATTATATTTTTTCTAGACACACTCATTAGCCTCTTGATAAGAAAAGTATGGTCCCTGAGCTGACCCTCAAGAACAAAATGACTGGGCTGTAGATGTTTTCTGGAGGTGGTTAATTCTAACGCTTTAATTAAAGTTAACATATTTAATTCTTGTGTACATGTTTTATAAAAAATCTTTTCAATATTTTTCAGATGTTATTGCTATTCAGTGTTCATGAAAAAGCACAAATAGATTATGTTTAAAGAGTAGTAATATTCTTGGTATATATCTAATCTAACCCTACTCTTCTCATATTTTGATATAAATGTATTGTTTTCTGCCTCTTGAATAGTGTACATATATTCACTATTTAAATGAAAATAATACAGATGATTTAATCTTGAAATCTCTTTGAAGTTCATACTCCAAAGCTGAATATATTATATCTATAAATATTTACTCATTAGATATGTATCTTCATGACTATTTTGCAAATTATTATCTTTTCAGGCAGTCAAACGGCTTTTCAAAAATTTTAAAGTCATAGTAAAAACACCTTTAAAAAGAACTACATGCATAATATATAAATTAAGAGGAAAAGCTCTAGGGTACTCATTCAATATTAGAATGTTATAGCCACATAAACATGAAGAATATTTTATCTTTATAGTCTATTCCAAATTGTATGCAGCACTCAGGCACTGGCATTGTGCAGAGTATTTTACTGAGAATGAAAGACTGAGTGAGATGAATTAAATCATGTCAAGAGTGCTGTTTTAAACAGTCTCAAGCTAGATCCTCCATTGTATGATCATTGATCTTAGCTTTGGCTCAAGTAAAGATATCCTTCCAGGCCTTACATCTCTTAGTGTTCTAGGCCAACATAAAAACATGCGATGGGAAAAATTCTAGTCATCACCTAATTTAATAGTTTATTTGATGAACTGAGACAAAGAGAATGGTGATTTACTCTCCTCTTTTTTCTGAGCCATGACTAATATTCCCATTCGACACTTTCTTTCCAGGTCCCAGAACTCCTATTGCTTTATTTCCTTTTGTTATATTGCAATGTTACTATTACATCAAAATGAATGTACATAATTTCTGATATAAGAAACATGATGAAGTTAATTGTGAAGATGAGATGAAGTGAAATATGTGCTTAAGGTTTCTATTCATGTTCATTTAGTCGACTTATCAATTGCTGTTTTCTGATATTAAAATAAACTCAGAAATTTTCATCATACAAAGAATCCAAAGCTCCAAATTTTGTATTCACACAAATAATGCCTTAACCAAGTAGCAACTACTTGGGCATTGTAGTATGTGTCAGGCTGGCAAAATTAGTGAGCTCCAGGTTCAGTAAGATCCTCTCTTTAAAGAATTACAGTCAGTTAAGGAATACTGATAGTAGAACTAGTCTTTCTCACAAAGAGAACACTAATTGTTGATGCAATATCAAGTGGTCCGCTCTGAAAACATACATACAGCTAGCATTATACAGACTAAGCAGACTGTATTTATGCATTTAGCGAAGTGTATATAACATATTAAACACCAATTAAAGGAAGAAGAGGGGCATGAATTTGAAAGAGAGATATATGCAAAGGTTGGGAAATAAAAATAAAGGGGGAAGTGGGAAATGAGTTAATTACATTAAAATCTCAATAAAATAAATAATTACCTAAGAAAGAGCGCCTGTGTGGTCTGGGCAGGCGTCTCCATGATGGGTAAGGTGACCTGCTTACATCCCACACAACCTAAGTCAGAAGCTCATTTTTTAGTAAAAGGGGAACCTGTAGGGTCCTGACCCCCGTTTTGGGTAACTGTTGCCTTGCTTGCTGACCTTGACCTTGATATCCTCCCTATGCTAATTCCCTGCCAGGTTCCACCCTCCTGAATGCTTAAGGGAAGTTCCTTGTCTGTGTATCCTGCAAAATGGGCGTTAACAGCTTAGATGCAAGATTGTAAAACATCACATCGGTAGTTAACTTCTTCCCACCCGGGTTCTCCTATTGTGCTGTAAGCCTGTATTTAATACCTTCTCCCTCCTTCAATAAACGGCATTCGGCATTAAAAATTAATAATAATAATTAAAAAGGAGATAGGGAGTGTTGAGTTCTTAATTTGCTCTTGGGTTTGTCCTAAATGGGGCAGCAAAGAAGTAAAGATAGTTCAGACATAAGTACACAGAAAATCTGAGATTGTCTGGATTGTTTTCTCACAGAGAAACTACAGGACCCTAAAAACTCAGTATGTTTACTACATACAGTTGAACAGGAAGGTAGTGTCATTGCCTACATCTAAATAAGAAGACAGAGTTTATAGCATATATCTGACCAATGAGACAGACTAGCTTATCTGAGTAGGAGCAGTCTCTACAAGGGAGCACTACAATGCCCAAGTTTTTATGGTGGTGTTGGGATCTGAACTCAGGCCTATGGCTGGGTAGTGAACATTTTCCAGATTAAGCCATTCTCTCCTAGACCTTAGATATACTGTTGATGAAAGTAACTACTGAAACTTTATTTTTGAGATAATTTTAATCACATATGTGTCCTTTGAGCTCAATGATGAGATTCACATTTGAAATAAACTATAACATACTGTAATAGAAAATTTGATGGTTCTCATATCAAAACTTTTCATATCTCAAATTATTCTCAAATTAAGAGATGATAACAGGAAAAAAGTATGGAATCCAGTTAGTCATAGGGATTTGTAAATAGATAAAAGTATGCTCTTGGTCTTCAGGACCTGCGTTACAGATTATTCCCATCATATAATAGAACTTTTAAGAATCTTAAGATTGTCAGACAGTGGTCATATGGGGATCTGAGATCAAAAGACCTCATCTGTAAGATATTTGTGGAGATATCTTTCTCTAAATAAGTATTATAAATGACTTCCAAGAAAGAAATATATAAGCTTTTAAAAAAATTGTCTCAGTTTGTTCTGAAAAACTATCTTTCTCTCTAGTTATCTATCTGTCTGTCTATCTATCTATAATCTGTTTATGTAGAGAAAGATACAAGACAACTTGTATCTCTCTTTGGGTAATTATTTTGGACAGAAAGGTAACTGTAAACATGACTCTGCTACAAGAGCATTTCTTTTTGTTCTTAATTATTTTTTATTCATAGTCATAAATTTAACTCTGCAATCCAACTAGACTTGGAGGGGAAGGAGGAAAATACAGAACCCAAAGAACTTCAGTGAGAGCAGAGATTATAAGGTATTTTGAGCAATTGGAGTAGGGGTGCTCTCCTGAGCTACAGAAGGAATGGTCTGGTGGGTAAGATGTGCACAAGTCAAAAGAATAAGTGTTGTCCACTGTTGGAAATCGTGATCCTCTTGCTGGCTTTGCCTATCCTGGACCCAAAATGCTTCATGGCTTCTATGACTCTTATGCCTTCCTTCACCTTCATAAAGACCATATATTTGCCATCCAGCCACTCAGCCTTGGCAGTGCAGATAAAATAAAAGGGGTGGAGTAGGAACTATTTGTGTTTGGTCCAGCATTTGCCATGGGCACGATGCCAGGACCTGTATGTTAGGATGAAGTTTTCACCCTCCAATTTCCCCAAAGATGGATGTGCCACCAGTGCTATTATGACTTTTGAAGTCACCATCTTGGCACATAAATTCTGGAATAACTCAGTGAAAGGAGGAATGCTTATATACAAATCCTTTTCCTCCAATGCTCAGAGGATGAAAGTTTTCTGCTCTTTGGAACTTTGTTTGCAAATAGCTTGAAAGAGACATGGCCCAAGGGCTTGCCATCAGTGTGGTGTGAAAGAACACAATGGAGTTGACCATAGCTGCAGAAAGCAGTGACCAGGGGTAGTGGCATCTGCAAAGCCACAAGATCATTTCTTAAGGAAAAGAAACAATGATTGCAGGGTTGGAGCCAAGATATTTATGAGAGAACTAGATTCTCTCAAGAATCCCTTCAAGGCAGTGGGACTGTGTCTAATCAAGGAATGAGCTTCATGTGCCTGCCCAGGTTGTAGAACTGCTGTGGAATAGTGATTTGTCTCTAACTCCCCCCTTCAATTCCCCAACATTGTGTATAAACTTTGTAGGAAGATATATGTTCTGTCTGTTTTTCAATTCCTTCTACACAGCTACATATGCATGTATCATACACATACTTATCACAGGCAATTATTAAAATAACGTTTTATTTTCTGTTTATATAAAATAATGAATGTGTATGGAATAGTAGCTTTACAACATAAAGTGATATTATTAACATGCACTCACAGAGGGATTGCTGGGCAGTATATTGGAATGGCCTAACTCTTCAAGGACTAAGTACAGTTTCCAACAAGCATTCTAAAGGAAAAAGCTTGTGTTCTTAACGTTTGTGGTTTATTTTTATGCCCCATACTCTTCAACAGTTCTGAGGGCACTGAATTCTTATTTCTATAAATTGGCTTACCGGAGGAGGTTAATTTTACAGTTGTACATAGCAGCACTGGCTGTACATATACAGCAGTGTTCTTTTTCAGCAGCATTATTTTTAGGCTCTCAAAGGAAGGAGTAGAAGTCCTGCTTTCATGTGGCCCATGATCTACTGAGAAAAGGGAAAATAAGCTTCAACACTGATACATTAATAATATCAGTGATCAAAATCTGTAGATTAAATGGAATAATTTAAGGTAAAAGGTAAAGTCTTCATATTTTTTTTAAACATCTCTTTAATAAACATGGAAATAAGATAAGTCAATTAAACAATCAGACTTTTCTCAAGCACAAAAATAATGAAATTAATGCTATGAAACCGCACATTATTGATTCGTTAAAAAGTTTTCTTATTATTTGACACAAATTTAATTTTTTTTTGTTTTTTGTTTTTTGTTTTTTCAAGACAGGGTTTCTCTGTGTAGCTTTGAGCCTTTCCTGGAACTCACTTTGTAGACCAGGCTGGCCTCAAACTCACAGAGATCAACCTGCCTCTGCCTCCTGAGTGCTGGGATTAACGTCATGCGCCACCACCACCCAACTAAATTTTAAATTTAAATATATTTTTGGGGGCTGGAGAAATAACTCAGAGGTTAAGAGCCCTGGCTGCTCTTCCAGAGGTCCTGAGTTCAATTCCCAACAACCACATGGTGGCTCATAGCCATCTGTAATGAAATCTGGTGCCCTCTTCTGGCTGTGCAGACAGAACACTGTACACAATAAAGAAATTTAAAAAAAAAAAAAGGAGATGGCTGAATTAAAAAAAAAATAAAATAAAAAATATATTTTTTCCATAATTATTCCCCTCTCCCAAGTCTTTCCAGATCCTCTCTCTCTTCTTACCCACCCAACTTTAAGTTCTTTCCCAAAACACAAACAAACAATACCAATACAAAAACAAAACTTCCCAAACCAAGAACACAGATTTAAGCAATACCAAAAAAAAAAAAAAAAAAAAAACCAACAACAACAACAGAACACCTAACTGTATCCAAATAAAAGCACACAAAACTGTGGTGTCAATTATATGTCCATCAAATCCTCCTGAACTAGAGGACTGCTCTGAAGTGGTTGATATACTCAGTATCAGCAACACAGGAAACAGAGGAACTAACCATCTCTGAGGCAGTATTCAGCAAAGATATTTCCTAGCATTGCAGAGGAGCAAACTTCAATCTGATTAAAAACTCATTACTTGGAAGATAGAAGTTTCCATGCATTTTAGTGCTTAAAACATTCATTTTCCTTCATCTTTCCTCTGAAAACACAATTTGTAGTGAAGTAACTTCTGAATTCGATTCAGGTACATTATCCTAGTATAATGGCAACTTCATTAGGCTTTTAGTGTTTTGATCTTCTCACTTGGCTCCACATCCTGTTTTGTTATCATAATAAGTTATTACATGTCACACAGAATTTTAAAATAAATTCTGTTTGAGTACTGATGATACAACTAGCCTGAGAGCACATTCATTTCTCAATTCAACAAAATAGTAACTGAAAAGAAGAAAATAAACTTCTATTTCCTATTACTAATTGCTTTGTGGAAAAACAGAGAGGTAATTATTGCTAAATTTGACTATACAGAATTTGGTTTATTTCTAATGTTGTTTCATACAGCAAATAGGTGGAATATTTCTCAGAGTAGCAAGTGATATTTATTTGGAATTATAATCTTCTTAAGAGAGACACAAATCTTATATTTAAAAGATATTTTCACATTTATTTAGTCCTATTTTTATTTCCTCACAGTCACCCAGATACCTGTATGATGCATGGACTATAATGCAGTACGGTAACATGTGTCTTAATGAAAATCATCAGAAGGAACCAGGAAGAAGTTAATGATAAGTTCCAGAAAAATCTCAAAGCATTTAAAGGCTGGGAATTATAAAAATCACATGTTAAAACAATGAAACAAGTAACAGGAAATCTATCTTCTCTAGGGTGATAAATAAGTTGAGTCTGAATGTCCCTGAGGCTGTGCCTCAGTTATCCTGCACATGGCTTGGTTCATATTTGTCAGTACACACATGCCTTTGTCTTGCTTTTGTCCCCACAATCAACACGAGCTGCCAATGTAGGTCCCCACTCTGAGCAGATTAATTTTCTATGGTCCCAGTATTAGTGCATAAGACAGAGAAAGTAGTAACTTATATTCTAACCATGGATCAATTGAGGGATGGCAGTAGATGAGACTGAGATGTGGAATTTTTAGCAATTCTCTAGTAAAGTCCTTCCCCAATGTCATCTCTATAATAAAACATAGCATAACATACTATTATTATTGTGATCCTTTTGTATTCTAATACAATGCAAGCACATCTACAATGTAATCTGACCTAGAGTGGCTTGATTATAGATTCATGAATCATCTGTACATTTAACTACATGATATTTAACTACATGATCTCTCTCCAGATATTACAACATGGTTGGGGCAGTTTTCTTCAAGGCGGAAAGGTTTCCATGTTATCTTGAAATATATGAAAAGAAACAAATTAATAGTACCTATGTGAGGAAAAGTGCTGTCTTTAATTACAAAATAGTACAAACAGCAAATGATTGATTCAATCATTAGGAAATAAAACTATGTTTACTAAACTTTAAATTTCATAGATGAATGTTTTCTTTCAGACAAATCTTTCCTGGCTATAAACAGGAATACATCTCCTATATCTTGTGTTCCATGTAATATTTAACCTTAGCAACACCATGAAATGTGAATATACATTAATTTTATTGATATCTCTTTTCAGAGTAGAAATCATCAGGTGAGTCCCATATGACTCGGTTCCAAGAAACACAAAAGAAGATGGAGCTTATCCCTGGGTAAAAGGAAGAAAAAAAAAGCCATGTCCCATGAGTGATGCATCCAAAATAAGAATCATTTAGTCCTAAGCTGTGATAATGATTAATTGTAACAAAATGTACATGACAAGATATATGAAAAATGTATGGATGTTACTCTCTTTAATGACATATAAATTTCATTTATAAATAAAGTATTTATACTTTTAATTACTTTTATTAGTCTGATTATGTATAGAAAGTAGTTCACATGTTAAGGATAGTACTTTAAAGACAAAACTTAGGCAATTAAGGAAGGCCTTATGTTGATATTATTTTTTTATGAGGGGTCTTATGATGAAAGAAGTGGGCCTACAAATAGAAATGCACATTCCCAACATTACATCAACTTTCATAAGAACTTTCTCAAAACTGCATCAACACGTAAAAGTAAGTAAGTGTGGAAAGTAAGTGTGGATGCCCCAGTTGCAGGCCAGCAAGGAAGAATCTTGCAGGAAAGCTTCCCCACCAACACCCCTCATTGGACCCTGCAATCTATAAGAACTACTCCCTACCCCCAAACAACCCATCCCCATGTGACCTCAGCAGCTTCCTGAGACAGAATCTACTAGCTCCAATTAGACCAAGAGCTAAGATTGGACCAAGAGTGGCCCCCAGAGACAGATACAGCAAGCAGAGATTGGACCAAAAGCAGCTCCCTCAGATACAGACACCTCTTGGCCCTGTTGGAGGAAGAGATGGTAGATGCCAGTGCAAAAATACATAGAACATAAAGAGCAATATGGCACCACTAGAACCTAATGGATCTATACCAGCAAATGGATCTATACCAGCAAGACCTGAACATCACATCATAGAAGAAGCAGAAGAAAGCAACATTTAAAAATAAATTTATGAAGATAATAGAGGCCTTTAAAAAGGAAATGAAAAATTCCCTTAAAGAAATTGAGGAAAATACAAACAAAAAAATGGAAAAAAAAATCAATAAATCCCTTAGAGAAAACCAAAAAAAAAAAAAAAAAAAAAAAAAAAAAAGAAAAAAAAATCAAACAGGTGAAGGAAACAGATCAAGAGCTGAAAATTGAAATAGAAAAAATGAAGAAGACATAAACTGGTTAAGTAATGAAAAAAGAAAATCTGAGTAAACAAACAGCAACTACAGATGCAAGCATAACCAACAGAATACAAAAGATGGAATAGAGAATCTCTGGTGTGGAAGATGCAATAGAGGAAATAGACTCATGAGTCAAAGAAAGCATTAAAGCCAAAAAAGTCATAACATAAACTTCCAGAAAATCTAGGACACTAAAAAAAGGCCAAACCTAAGAAAAATAGGGATAGAAGAATAATACCAGTGCATGCACCAAGGACAGGTCCTGGTCCCACTGCCTGGGGGGCTCCTAAACAGTTCAAGCTCATCAACTGTCTCACTTATCCAGAGGGCCTGGTCCAGTTCCATCAGGGCTCCTCAGCTATTGGTTCACAGTTCATGTGTTTCCACTAGTTTGGCTATTTGTCCCTGTGCTTTTTCCAGTCATGGTGTCCTTTGTGCATGAGCTGGCTTTTTGGAACCTAGGGCCTATGCTGAGACACTTTGCTCAGCCTTGGTGCAGGGAGGAGAGGACTGGACCTGCCTCAACTGAATCTACCAGGCTGGGCTGACTCCCCAGGGGAGATCTTGCCTTGGAGGAGGTGGAAATGGGGGCTTAATTGGGGGGGGAAGGCTGGGGTGGGAGGAAGGAGGACAGGGGGATGTGGCTGATATGTAAAATTAAATTAATTATAAAATAAAAATATTTATAAAAAAGAATACCAACTCAGAGGCACAAAAAATATATTCAACAAAATCATAGAAGAAAACTTTTCCAACTTAAAGAAGGAGATACCTATGAAGATACAAGAAGCTTAGAGCCAAATAGACTAGACCCACCAAAAATGTTATCTTGCCACATAACAATCACACCACTAAACATACAGAATAAAGAAAGAATACTAAGAGCAGCAAAGGAAAAGGGCAAATGACTTATAAAGATAGACCCATCATAATATCACCAACTTCTCATTGGAGACTCTGAAAGCCAGAAGGTCCTGGAAAGATGTATTACAGACACTAAGAAACCACAGATGCTAGCCCAGACTACTATATCCAACAAAACTTTCAATCACCATAGACGGAGTGCACAAGATATTACAACACAAAATCAGATTTAAACAATTCTTATCCACAAACTCAGCCCTACAGAAAGTACTAGAAGGAAAACTCCAACCTAAGGAAATTAGATGCACTCATGAAAACACAGGCAGTAGATAACCTCACAGCAGAAAATCTCAAAGAAGGAAAATACCCACACACTACTGTAGACAACTTTTTAAATGGTCATATTAAATAAAAACACGAAGCCAAATATATGGGTGAAAGCCTTAGATGAGGGAAATAGGGATAGCCACCAACCAACCTTACTTCACCAACTCTGTAGCTTCGAAATGCAAGTTACTTTCTGTCTACCCATACCTTTATTGCCTTGCTTTTCTGCCCTCTCATTGACTATCTTAGCCCAGCTATCTAACTTCCTCTTCCTACACAGCTCTGTCACTTTTGGTTGGTCTGTACAGACCTCCAGTTCTCTATGGTTGGTACTGGGATTAAAAGCGTGTGTCACCATGCTTGACTCTGTTCTCTAGCGTGGCCTTGAACACACAGAGATCCTCCCTGCTAAGGGATTAAGGGCTTGTGCTGCCTGACTTCTTATTTACTTAAAATGATTTGCTACTTCCTCTGATCTCCAGGCAAACTTTATTAAAGCACAAATAGAATATCACCACACACTACTACCAAAAAATAATAGGAATTAGCAATCAATAGTCACTAATATCCCTTAATATCAATGGATACAATTCACCTATAAAAAGACACAGGCTAACAGAATGGATATGAAAACAGGATCTATCCTTCTGATGCATACAAGAAACTCAACTGGACTTCAAAAACAGACACTATCTCAGAATAAAAGACTGGGAAAAGACTTTCCAATCAAAAGGACTTATGGAGTAAGCTGGTGTAGCTATCCTAGTATCTAACAAAATAAACTTTAAACTAAAATCAATCAAAAGAGATCAGGAAGGAAATTACATATTCATCACAGGAAAGAAATCCACCAAGATGAAGTTCAATTGTGAACGTTTATGCCCCAAATACGAGGAAACCCACATATGTAAAAGAAACATTACTAAAGCTTAGATCACACATCAATCCCCCCCACACACACACACACACTAGTAGTGAGATATTTCAACACCCCACTCTTACCAATAGACAGGTCTGCCAGACAGAAACTTAACAGAGAAATAAGGGATCTCACAGATGTTTTGACTCAAAAGGACTTAATAGATATCTATAGAACATTCCATTCTAACACAAAAGAATATACATTCTTCTCAGCACCCCATGGAACCTTCATTAAAATCAACCACATACTTGTCTCAAAGCAAATCTCAACAGACACAAAAAAAATTGAAATAACCTCCTGTATTTTTGTAGCTGAAGTTTTCCTGTGTACTGCCTGGCCCACAGTATGGAAAAATATCTCTCACCCACCAGTCCCACAGCTGCTTGGACCCAAGTAAACACATAGAGGTTTATATTATTTGCACACTATATGGCCATTAGCTCAAGCTTATTACTGACTAGCTCTTTCACTTAAAATTAACCCCTAATTCTTATTTATGTTTAGCCATGTGGCTTGGTACTTTTTTTCAGTTCTGCCTTCACATCTTATTTCCTCTGTGTCTGGCTGGTAACGCCTGACTCAGCCTTCCTCTTCCCAGAATTCTCCTTGTCTGCTTATCCCTCCAATACTTCCTGCCTGGCTACTGGCCAATCAGCACTTTATTTATCAACCAATCAGAGTAACACATTCACAGCATACAGAGTGACATGACCCATTATTCCCCTTTTCTTTCTATTTAAAAGGAAGGTTTTAACTTCAACATAGTAAAATTACATATAATAAAATAGTTATCAAGCAAGAATTACAGTTAAATATTTTATTGGACCACCATGGCTTAAAGTTAGATTTTTAACAACAAAACTTACAGAAAGCCTAAAACATTATGGAAACTAAACAAAACTCAACTAATTCACCAATGGGTCAAGGAAGAAATAAGGAAAGAAATTAAAGACTACCTACAATTCAATGAAAATAAATGTACAACATACCCAAACTTATGGAACACTATGAAAGCAGTGCTAAGAGGAAAATTCATAGCACTAAATGCCCACATAAAAAAGTTGAAGAAATCTCACACTAGCAATTTAACAGCACATCTGAGAGCTCTAGAACAAAAAGAAGGAAACTCACCCAGGAGAAAGAGATGCCAGGAAATAATCAAATTGAGGGCTGAAATCAATAAAATAGAAACAAAAATAACAATATAAAGAATAGATGAAACAAAGAGTTGATTCTTTGAGAAAATCAACAAGATTAACAAACCCTCATCTGAACTAACCAAAAAGCAGAGAGATTACATCCAAATTAGCAAAATCAGAAATGAAAAGGGAGATATAACCACAG